>PVIC010014650.1:0-36270 GCA_004025085.1 Thryonomys swinderianus | reverse complement strand
CACCCCTCCTCACCCCCTTTATACATGCTCTTTTATTTTCTTTCTGTATCATATTTATTCCTTCCCCTCATCACATTCCCACACCAAGTTTCCTATAGAAATTTTGTACTTATAAAAGCTGTCATACTTTCTAAAGCTCATTTGCATCTATAGGTGTTCATGTCAAAGAGAAGATCCGGTAATGGTCTATCTGTGATCTACTGATTTCACTTATTAGTATATCCTCCAGGTGTCTCCATTTGCACCTAAATGGATCGATCTTGTCATTCTTTATGGCAGAGTAATACTCCATTTTATAAAAAAAACCACATCTTCTTTATCCACTCTCCAGTTGATGGACATTTGGGTTGTTTCCAAGATTGAGTTATCACGAACTGAGCTGCTATGAACAAGGGTGTACAACTGTCTTTCCAATGTGAGTTTTTAGATTCTTTTGGGCATACTCCTAGCAGGGGGATAGCCGGGTCAAATGGAACCCCTAGTCCTAGTTTTCTGAGAAATCTCCACACAGATCTCCACAATAGTTGCACAAGTCTGCAATCCCACCAACAGTGGAGAAGGGTTCCTTTCTCCCCACAGCCATGCCAGCATTTATCACTGGTTGATTTTGTGATCGCGGCCATTCTTTGTGGAGTGAGATGAAATCTCAGTGTTGTTTTCATTTGCATCTCTCGAATGACCAATGATGTGGAACATTTCTTCATATGTTTCTTGGCTGCTTTGACTTCTGCCTCTGAGAAGTGTCTGTTCATTTCAGATGCCCATTTTTGAATTGGGTCTTTAAACGTGGGGAGGCTGATCTGTTTGAGTTCTTTATATATTGTAGATAATAGCCCTTTGTCTGATAAACAGCTAGTAAAGATTTTTTGCCATGTGGAGTATAGCTATTTTGACGATATTGGTTCTCCCTACCCAGGAACAAGGGATATCTTTCTACTTTCTGATTTCCTTTTCTATCTTGTTTTTCAGAATCCTATAGTTTTCAGAATAGAGGTCTTTCACTTCCTTTTTTAGGTTGATTCCTAGATATTTCATTTTTCTGGGTGCTCTTGTGAAAGGGATTGACTCCACAATTTCTCTTTCAGTGAGTCTGTTGTTTGTGTAGACAAAGACTGTTGATTTTGAGCATTGACCTTGTATCCAGCAACACGACTAAATTTGGTAATCAAGTCTAGCAGTCTTTTGCTTGAGTTTTTAGGATCCTCTAAATAAGAGTATCATATTATCAGCAAATAATGACAGTTTAACTTCTTCCTTTCCTATCTTTATTCCTTTTATATCTTTGTCCTGCCTGACTGCTATGGCTGTTTCCAGCACTATATTGAACAAGAGTGGTGACAACAGGCATCCTTGTCTCATTCCTGACCGTAGTGTAAAAGGTTTCAGTTTTTGCCCATTAAGTATGATGCTGGCTGTTGGTTTCTCATAAATAGCTTGTATTAAATTGAGATAAAGTCCATTGATTCTGATTCTCTGTAGGGTTTTGATCATAAATGGGTGTTGGATTTTGTCAAATGTTTTTTCTGCATCTATTGAGATAATCATATGGTTTTTGTCCTTGAGTCTGTTAATACAGTGTATTATGTTGATTAATTTACATATATTGAACCAGACTTGCATCCCTGGGATAAATCCGACTTGATCAGGGTGCATGATTTTCTTGATAACTCTCTGTATTCTGTTTGCCAGTATTTTATTGAGGATTTTTGCATCAGTGTTCATTAGAGAGATTGGCCTGTAGTTTTCTTTTTTGGTGGGATCTTTCCCTGCCTTTGAGATCAAGGTGATGGTTGCTTCAAGGAATGATGTGGGTAGTACTGCTTCCCTTTCAATTTCATCAGATTGAGAAACACTGGTACTAACTCTTCTTTAAAAGTTTTGTAGAATTCAGCAGTGAAGCCATCAGGACCAGGGCTTTTCTTTGTTGGTAGGTTTTTTATTACATTTTCAATTTCCCAGATTGATATCGGGTTGTTTAACATTTTTACATCTTCTTTGTTCAGCTTTGGAAGTTCGTATGTGTCTAGGAATCTATCCATTTCTTCTAGATTTTCCATCTTTTTGGAGTACAGATTTTCAAAGTACATGTTTATTATCCTTTGGACTTCCTCTGGGTCTGTGCTGATTTTCCCATTTTCATTCCTTATAGCATGGATTTGAGCCTTTTCCTTCCTTTGTTTGATAATGTTGGCTATGGGTCTGTCCATCTTATTTATCATTTCAAAGAACCAACTCTTTGATTCATTGATTCTTTGTACTGTTCTCTTTGCCTCCATTGCATTAATTTCTCCTCTGATCCTTATAATTTCCTCTCTAGTATGTGCTTTGAGTTTCTTTTGTTCCTCTTTTTCTAATTGTCTGAGGTTCATTGTTAGATTGTTCATTTCAGTTTGCTCTACTTTCTGAGTGCAGACATTCACTGCTATGAATTTCCCTCGCAGAACTGCTTTCATTGTGTCCCATAAATTCCTGTACGTTGTGCTGGGGTTGTCGTTTAGTTGTAGAAACTGTTTAATTTCTTCTTTAATTTCTTTTGTGGCCTATTGGTTGGCCAACAGAGTGTTGTTCAATTTCCATGTGTTTGTGAGGATCTTGGAATTTCTTTTGCTATTCAGCTCCAGTTTCAAGGCACTATGGTCTGATAGTATGCAGGGGATAACTTCGATTCCTTTGCATTTACTTAAGCCTGTTCTATGGACTAGAATGTGATCTATTTTGGAGAATGATCTATGAGCAGCTGAGAAGGTATATTCTCACTTTGTAGGGTGAAATATTCTGTAGGCATCTAATAAGTCCATTTGCTCAAAACTTTGATTTAGCTCAAGTATTTCCTTACTGATTCATTGTCCATTTGACCTGTCAATTTGTGACAGTGAAATATTAAAGTCCCCTACTACTATTGTGTTCATGGTTAATTGGCTTTTCATGTCCAATAATGTTTGTTTTATATAGTTGGGTGCATTAGAGTTTGGTGCACAAATATTTATGATTGTTATTTCTTTCTCTTGGATAGTTCCTTGTACGAGGATATAGTGACCTTCTTTGTCTCTTTTAATCAGTTTGGATTTGAAATCTATTTTATCTGCAAACAAGATAGCCACTCCTGCTTTTTTGCAGTTTCCTGTGGCATGGAGGATTGTTTTCCAATCTTTTATTTTCAGTCTATGGGTTTCCTTTGAATTAGGTGTGTTTCCTGTATGCAGCAGATTGTAGGATCTTGCTTCTTGATCCAATCTGCTAGTCTGTGTCTTTTAATTGGCCCATTGAGTCCACTGACATTAATGGTTATGACTGATATGGACATATTCAGAGCTGTATTCAGAGCTGCCATGTTTCCCTGTTCTTGGTTCTCTTCTTCCTTGCTTTTCCCCTTTCCTGTTTAGTTTCTTGTTTACCCTGATGAATTCACTCTCCTGGGTCTCGTGGGTATGGAGTTTTCTGTGGTTTTTTCCAAGATGTTCTTTAGGATGTTTTGGAGTGCAGGTTTCATATTTGTGAAGTTTTTCAGGTGTTCTTTATCATGGAAGTATCTTATTTCCCCATCTATTCTGAAAGATTGTTTCGCAGGATACAACAGTCTAGGTTGGAGGTTGTTTTCCTGCAATGCTTGAAATACTTCCCTCCAGGCTCTCCTTGCATTGAGTGTTTGTGTTGAAAAGTCTGCTGTGATCTTAATGGGCTTCCCTTTGTAGGTGATTTTCTTCCTTTCTCTCACTGCTTTCAGTATTTTGTTCTTTTATTGTACATCTGGAACCTTGATATGTTTGGTGTAAATATTTTTATGTCATGGCCTTTTGGAGTCCCACAGGCCTCATTTATCTGTATGTCCATTTCTTTTCCTGTGAAGTTTTCTGTTTATCTCTGACAACAGCTTTTTTTTTTTTTTTTTTGAGACAGGGTCTTGCTTTGTAGTTCAGGCTGGCCCTGAGCTCACTATGTAGCCCAGGCAAGCCTGGAACTCAGCAATCCTCCTGTCTCTGCCTCCCGAGTGCTGGGATTACAGGCATGAGCCACCACGCCTGGCTGACAACAGCTTTTTTATGTCTTTTATACTGTCTCCTGCTTCCTCAGTGACTCCATCAGTCTTATGTTATTTTTCTTTGAGTCATCTAGAAGCTGTTGGATGGATTTCTCATGGTCCCTCGCTCTTTCCCATAGGTTATATCTTTCCCGCTCACTGGCTGTTATGCTGTCCTCTAGGTCTGAAATTCGGTTCTCTGCTTCATTCATTCTACTTCGCAAGCTTTCATTCTCCATCATTCCCTGGAGCTCTGCTTGAAGCTGTTTAAAAGATTCCATTGCTTCTGCTATCTTGGATTCTATCATCTTGCTGATCTCTTCTTTAATGATGTCTTTCACTGTGGACAGTATCTCTGTTTTGATCTCAGTGATGAGTTCTGATTTCCACTTTACTAGATCTGCTTTAGTCACCATCTCAAAAGTCCCGGTGTTTGAGTTTCAGTTTGCCCTATTTCCCTTTTTTCTGAATTTCCCTGTCATGGTGATCTTTGTGTCTGGTTTTTTGTATATTTTCTCATTTCTACTCTTTTGTTGTTACTAATGGTATTTGTTTGAGTCTTTGCCTGATGACAGGGCAATGTTTGTTTCAGTCCTCTTTCTATTATCTGGGGCCCTTTGTATGTGGCACCTTCCTGGGGTGTCCTCCTTGAATCTGTAATGAGCCTTGAGAGTTCTGAGTTCTAACACATCATGGGAGGTATTTGAGCAGAACAATCACATCATCCACATTACCATAATACAATCAGTGCCAATATCAGCATTAAACACAGTAAATAAAATGCAAAGTTTTGTTAATTTCTATTCTGAAGACTTTGAGCTCATGAGTTACCTCTATGTCCATATGCCAAAATTTATAATTGATCAGCAATGTGAATACAACATGTAGATCATAAAGGTACCCCCAGACCCTTTGGGGATAAAAGGTCACTGGGGAATCAGAGAGGTAGGGAGACAGGAGGAGAGTGAAATAGGCTTAGCAGATTTATGAAGATCACCTAGACCTGAGAACCTCATATATACCAGCGGGTAACAGAGGATAAAAGGGCATATATAAAACTGTACAAACTGTATGCTGTAAGACCGTTGTAGACTTTGCTCACCTTCTTATAGTAGTACAGAAGAAATAGGGCAGCCTAACAGTCTTTTACTTCTGGGTATTACTTCTGACAGGAAGATAGGAGAGGGTGTGGGGACAAGACGTGAATAGAGGGATCTAGGAGTAGATGGCAAAACAGAAGCTAGATTTTTTTTATTTTTAATATCTTGCTTGGTCTCTTGGCACGGCTCCAGTGTGGAGGGACATAGGAAATGGCTCTGGCTCCTCTCGGGCCTGGGTCCTCACAATGCAGCTCTGGGGTGGGGTGGGGGCCAGTTGGCAGGCCTCAATCCTCCACAGTGGGGATGGCGCCCATGTCTGTACAGTCTGCACACTCTGTGGTGGAGCAGGCTGGTCAGCAGGCCTCAGCCCTCCACGGCGGGAACCAAATGGCACCTGGGTCTGTTCCCGAGTCATCTGCACGGCTCTGGAGTGGAGCGGGCTGGTCAGCAGTCCTCAGCCCTCCGCGGCGGGAACCGGATGGAGCCTGGGTCCATTCCCAAATCATCTGCAAGGCTTCGGGGTGGAGCGGGCTGGCCTCAGCCCTCCACGGTGGGAAGTGGATGGCGCCCAGGTCCGTTCCTGAGTCATCTGCACGGCCCCGGGATAGAGAGGGCCGATTGGCAGGCCAGGACTGAATTTTTTTAAGTTCTTCATATATTCTAGATAGTAGCCCTTTGTCTGACAGCTAGTAAAGACTTTTGGTTGTCTTTTAGCTGTGCCAGTGGTTTCTTTTGCTGTGCAGAAGCCTTTTAGTAGGATGAGATGCCATTTGTTGATTTTTTTTTTCTGCTACTTCTCATGTGATAGAGGTTTTGTTCATAAAGTCTCTGCCTAAGCCAATGTCTCCAAGAGTTCTACCTAACCCATTTTGCAGCAGGTTCAGTGTTTCTGTTTTAATGTTTAAGTCTCTAATCTATTGTGATTTTAGTTTAGTACATGGTGAAAGACATAGGTCTAGCTTTAGTTTTTGTCAGATTAAAGCCCAGTTTTTCCAGCACCATTTGTTAAAGAGCCTGACTTTCCTCCTAGCTCTGAACTATCAGTGCAGGCTAGTCTTGAACTTGCAGCAATCCTCCTGCCTCTGCTTCTGAGTGCTGGGATTACAGGCACACACCACCATAGCCAGCATTGTGGTATGTGGTAGTGGACATTGTGGTATGTGAACTCTGGACTATGCACTTGCCAGGCAGACACTGAAACCACTGAAGTCTTACACAGAGCTGCTGTGGCCAGCAAGGTACCACATTATATATATATGAGCTGTACAATATCATAAGCTTAGAGGCAGCTAATGTAATGCTTGTGACCAAACTTAGAACCCTAACAAAAGCACAGTGTACTAAGACTTTCAATCCCTGAAACAAGAGAGACTCTGAAAAATGAAAACAATCTTTAGAAGCTGCCCAACAAATGGAATATTTAACAATGTGCAATAAAACATAAAGTGTTTCATTACTGGAAATAGAGAAAGACAAATTATTTCCTTTATATCTTTATTAAGTCTTCAAGATAAACAAAAAGGCTTTGACAGTTAAACAATTACTCTTTCACCGAAGACTGAATGATTGTATTTAAGGTGTCCTGAGTTCCTAAATACTGATTAAATGTAATTGAGTTTGCTATGACTTCTCGCCTCTCTCATTACTACAGTTTATCAAGAATTACAAACAAACATACATAATGGCATACATATAATTCTAAACAGATTAGGAAAGTATTAATTAAAAACTTTAAATATAACATATATCATAAAATATACATATCATTTGTTTCTCTAAAAGAAACCAAAAACTTACTTGTATATTCACTTTATAAGACTAAGATGCTAAAGTTACTTCTACTTTAACAAAAAAAAATATCAAGAAACAAACTATGACCAAACTTTTAGGAAGCAGTGATTTTCTTAGCTCTTTACTCAAAAAGTTCCATCTTCATTTGAAATGTTTTGAGTTCTAAATTTCTATACTACCTAATAACAGTTTATGAGATATTGTCTATCTCCAAAGAGTTTTGACTCTATACTATCATATATAAAAGTTTTCCTAAAGGGTAAATATTTTTTGTCAAAATGCTAATGAACTGGGAAAGATGATATCTTTATCTGTGCATTTCTTCTTGTGCCTTCATATTTTATTTGAAATTGTGTAGTTAACATAATCTTACCTCTGCTGGATGTTGAATTATATACAAGTGGGTAGAGATATGCAAAGGGTGCACTGGTAGAAATGGACACAAACACACTTTCTGAGGCCGGCTAAAGAGTAAAAAAAGAAAAAGGAAATTTTTAAGTTTTTTTAAATACAATGATATAACAATATCCTAATACTTGAAAACAATCTATGTGTTTTGTAAAGAGGTTACCTAAAGTTCCATTGTTTTCAAAATGAAACACTAAGAATGAATTTAATCAATCTGATTAAGACATGAAAATATGGTAAGAAATTTAAGCATATTATTCAAAGTAAAAATCTATGAAGAAAATTCACACAAGATATCTCAAAAAGTCTCAGCTTAAACTTGTTAGTGGAAGAGAACTCATACACAGTCCTTTTATTCATGAGTAACACATTTCCTAACTTTCATTTCAAATCAAGAAAAGATCTCATTTCAAAAATAAACCCTGATAATCTCTTATTGTTTAAAGTTAGAAGGAACAAGAGTATAAAATAGGAGAATAGAAGCACCACCAAGAAAAGGATTTTAATCAAACTTATCCATCATTCAAGTGAGAGAGCCTACCAATTATGAGAAGAACCCAAATAGAGGCTGTCAGATGATACTGCAGAATATATCCATAGATACTTATGCAGAATTATATCTATAAATTATCACTTCTTCCATTTACTTTTCCCTTTGCTACTATTTACTTTGTGGTTTTTGTTTTATTGTTGTTGGAGTAACTCTCACACACAGAACAAAAATCAAATAGAATAAAAGAACACACCATCATCTCAGACCTCCAACATGGGCTGTTCTCTTCCTGAGGAAAACCAAGGTTCAGTTCCTTGTGTACTCCTCAAAGATATTGGGTGAATAAACACAGATGATTTACTATTAAATACTACATGGAAGTGCTGCGGATGTAGCTCAGTGGTACTGTGCCTGCCTTGCAAACACAAGGTCAAGAGTTCAATCCCTGGTACCAAAAACAAAACAAAACAACACACACACACACACACACACACACTTCTACACTGATAAGCAAGTTTATAATGGGAAATTCATCAGGCAACAAGAGCTCAAATATCAGAGGACTGAATTTTTCACAACTGATCACTATTACAGGCAGATGTCACACACCACTGTAAACTACATGGGTGAATTTTATAATAGAAACATTCCCAATAATATATTTCTAAAAAACTGACCACTGCCAAGTTTCTCCCTCATTTTACTTATATGGAGTTACTGCTTAGAATAAGAAATGTCCATGCTACATTACGTTAACAAAGTAGAGTGTGAATAATTTGGTTCAATTACCTCTTATAATTGCCCATTCATTCTGTAAGAAACGATTATGCTTCTACTGAAGAAATTACCTAGATCAGCCCTGCTTAGTCCCCAGCATGCAGGTTGCATGCATACTTGCATAGATAGTAATGCAAAAGCCCACAAGGTCATATGGTTTTGACACTATTATGTGATTTTTAGTGATATTTTCATGACTCAAGGGTATGGCATCCAAGCTCAGACTACAGGCACCAGCAGACATTGTGCAGGGAGGCGTGGCACAGTGCTGACACTGTCTCCTGGCCCCACATAGCTGAGTCAAACCCTCACGAATCATTCACTGTGCACAAGGGTATCAAGCACAGTAATTATCTGTAACAGTAGTTCACCCTACCTGCACGTGTGAGGTACTGTGAAAATAGGTATTCACTGTTACGAAGCATGTGCTACTTCTTGGTCTTTCAACTAGGATCAGTGAAGACATGTAAGTTTCATTCTTTAATTCTTATATTTAGGCTTCTGTTATTTTCTAAACAAATTTAATTTAACAAAAAAAAATAAGAAGGAAGTTTTGTTACATACATTAACTACATTTTAAATCTTATACTCAGTGCAAGGCAGTTTCTCACCACTGGCAGCCCAGGCAAGCTAAAAGTTTGAACACCATGATCTAGACAGAGGTGTCATAGGCAGAGGCAGAATGCAATCCCACCTCCTCTTTCCATCACGAAACCTGGAGAAGATGAGCCTGAGGGACACCAGAACATCCAACTTCCAGTGACCTTGGAGATAGTTCTGTCCCACATTGGATTTCCTCTTGTTCATTTATACCTAAATCCTACCCACTAACTTATGCCAGGAACACAAGAGGATTCATATGGAGAGATAAATTTCTGTCATCCAAGTGTGAACACATACACACACACACACACACACACAAATATAACACAAGTGCAATGACAAATAGAACTCAGTAGCTGACAAAGGGAGGGCTATGGTAAGAAAGGGTTCCCAGGTCAGAAGGATGAGAGGGATAACATACATTCACAATCTAAAAAACCTGATTTTTATAGTGTTTCAAACACATAAATGAAAATGAGCCAAAAAATAAATTCATATATAACAGAAGAATCAAGTAAAAACTGCTGTTTTTCCAAAACACCAGACAATCAAATGGTATGTCTTAATCATACTCCAACAGATAAAGTGGAGTTCAACTTTAAATTATGTTAAGAATTCTACTCACAATTTGGCTGAAAAGAAAGCCATGAATCCACAAATATTGGCTTTAATCTCCTATAGGTCACAGTCCTAACACGGCTGTATCCTGCTCTGTCACAGAGACATTTTCCCTGAAAGGTTGATTTCTAACATTTGGTAGATAAAAACCTACTGCACTGTTTTTATAATTTGTTACCATTCATTTTATATCTTATGCTGCACTGTTATTAAACTCAGTTAAACTTCAATTTATTGGGGGGATTTTGAGAATTATATAAAACTTCTGTATCACTGAAGTTCACCACCACTATCATAAAATCCATTTATACAAACTGCCCTTTCTAAACTCTCTACAAAAATAAACAATTTACATTTAATGGACTTGGTGAAAATGTCAAATGAAACTAATTTTTAAATAACAAACTGATGTGAAACATTGTGGCCTTTTAAAATGCAGCTTTGAAAAATCCAAAACTCTACAACTCACCACAGAAATCAAGTTATCTTCACATCTATAAACCATTAAGAACATTTACCAACTGTGCTTTACAATTCCATTGAAAGTTGGTTGTCTGGAACTGGATAGCTTAACTCGCACCACCACCAAAGTCCATTTAGCCCATAAATCTGTGCAATAGTTAAAACACTTTAAACTACAATCTAACCAGGGTCACTACACTCATGGTCCAGGATAATCCTCTCCAAGGCCGGATCCACTCTTCCAGTACAGTGAACGCATTTAGATATAGACACATATCCTTTATGTCTCTATTTGCACTTCTGTGCTGTCATCTGCCTGTCTTCCAGACAATGAACCCCTCTAAGAACAGGCTTTTGTTGGTACCTGCTAACCTTAACCTAAGTAAGAATCACCCAGCGGGCTCTTTGAACTAGACTTCTGAGCCCCACCCTTCAAGCTTCTCCTACTTTAAGCCTGAGAATTTGAATTTCCAGCAAGTTGCTGATGCTGCCAATGGCTGAGGAGCGAGCACGTGGAGAATGAATGATCATAGTAACATGCAAGACTCTAGAGGAGTCCACCTCAGGGGCTTGCTGTTTCTTCAAGTGTCTTGACTTCATTTATACCTAAATCCTACTCACTAAATTATGCCTGCACCTGAAAACTGGCAAAGGCTGGTGAACTTGTTTTGTTTTTGTTTTGTTTGTTTTGAATTCACTGTGTAGCCTTAGACTCAGAACGGTTCTCCTGCCTCTGCCTCCTGAGTGCTAGTATTACAGGTGTGAACCACCATCCCTGGGTAGATTGATGGGCTTTTTTGAGTAATAATCAAAGAATAATACAGAACCAAACTGTGGAGGAAATAAGTACTCAAACTATTTTCCCCATGTGAAAATATAACCTCAAATTAAGGAGCTCTAAACAACACTGTATGGGATTATAATGACCCTAACTGGTGGGCCATACATAAACTGGAGAACAACAAAGAGCTGATGGGGACACCATACATGGGGCTTCAGACACTGCCTCATATAGGAATTAAGCTATTACCACAGGTAGGCCCCCATCACTCCCCAGTGCAGAAATAACACCTTCCACCTGCACTGCACTGTTACTGCTGGGCTGCTACAAGGATTGCAGCAGGAAAGGAATCCCTAAAGCTACTTGGACAGGAGCTGGCACCACACACAGCCTGAGCTCCTGCGAGCACCTCGACCTTAAGCTACAAGTGCTCTGCCTGGCAACACATTGCAGGCAGCTGCTGGGCTTCGGCTTCACTCTGTCCAGGTCTTCATCCCAACAGCCTTTCTAAAGTAGTCCACCACTTCACTATCATTCTCAATCCCTCAATTTTCTTCATATAATTTTATCACTGTTTGACATTATATTATCAGAAGGTGGGATTTCTTTCTTACAATGTAAGCTGTAGAAGAAAGGACTTGTCCAACCTTTTTACTGCTATAGTTCCAGCACTGGCAAAGTAAGTGTCCAAAAATATTCTTGAATATACAGAGCACCTTCTCATTCCCTCTTAAGCCCAGCTTGAGACTTTTTTTTTTTTTTTTTTTTTTTGCTTTTGAGACAGGGTCTCGCTTTGTAGTTCAGGCTGGCTCTGAGCTCACTATGGTGACCAGGCAAGCCGCCGCGAACTCAGCAATCCTCCTGTCTCTGCCTCCCGAGTGCTGGGATTACAGGCGTGAGCCACCACGCCCGGCATTGTGGTATGCGGTGTTGATTGTTGGTGAGCGTGAGTCTCCATGCCCAGCATTATATGTGGTTACCGGGGATCGAACTCAGGACCTTGCGCTTGCAAGGCAAGCGCCGGAACCACTGAGCTAACCCTCCGGCCCGAGAATTTTTTTTAACCCATTTTCTATCCCATCTCTTATTTTCTTATATGTGAAATTTTGATCTCTCCTCTGTTTCCTTTGTTATACTTTGTGACCATTTGAACAAATGACACCATATAAGAAGCACAAATATCTACTAAAAAAAAAAAAAAAGCACAAAGTGAGATCCCACCTCAAAAAAATAATTTTTTTAATTTTAAACAAAATAAAATAAAAATTAGGATACTTCTACAATTTATAAAATCTGCAGAATAAAAGTAATCTAAAGAAATATAAACTAGACAATTGGGTAGAGGTTTGGGGAAGAAATACTAATGTATGTCACTGACAATGGCACAGTTTTCAACTTGCTCTTTCATAAAAATGGGAACAATATGAAAGCACGGAAAACTTAGCAAGGAGGGGCGAACCTATGGCACACATGGCACAGAGAGCTGTGTATCTCTGAAAGCTTGAACAGGTTCTTGCCACTCACCATTCAGGGAGTGACCACTGAATCACAAACACTGTAATCATTAATAACTATTATGCTTAGCTAATTTATAACAGAATGACCAAAGTAGGCACTGAGATTTTTTCCTCAACATTTATACTACACTTGATCTTAGCCAAAAGGCCAAGAAGCGATCCTCAACATTTATAATGTGCTATAACTGCATTATGTATTTGTATGAGCACTGTTCCACTTGTTTGAATTTATCTTCTTTAAAAATCTATACAACCCAACTAATGTAAATTATATTCTCAAAATATAAGTTGAAGCTTCAAAGAACTTCCTGAAGGTAATCATATGGAATAAGCATTTTCTTCTGTTCTCATTAAAGATGTAGGAATAAACATGTGGGCTTCCTGTCAGACTAAGATTGACTGGCCTCCTCAGTAAATGTTGCGGTACAAGGACAACCCGTCACTCTAGCCATGCGATCTTGACAGCCTATGGGCTAATAAAATTGCATCTGACATGTAAGTAGAACCTACAACGACATCATTCAAAAGCTTAACTAGCACTCACTGAAATCTTTTTTCTTATAGTACCTATTTTAATGAAGATAATCTCACACTGGAAAATTTTAAAGATCAGTGATTAGATTTACAATAACTACTATTTTAAATGATTCCTTTTACTGACTAAACAAATGCAAATATAGAACCCAGAAAACATAGTGCACCTCAAAGATTCCTGTACTTAACAAGATTCTTATGGGCTCCGTAGAGTAAACAGGCAAAGAACAAGTTCATAGCTTTTCCCTGGATTGAATATCTACATTGCATTACAATTAAAATTGGCAACAACTTTCTAATTTTAAGAGGGTTTGGAAACCTAAACACCACAGTGCCCTCTGTTGTCCTTTAAAGGAACTAAAATGATCTATAGGATGCAGTTTTTAAATTTCTGAAACTGTATGCCCAACATAGCCAAAGAAGGAAGTATCTTCACAAACTGTCAATATAATAATGAGAGATATAACATCTTCTGTGCCTGACTGCATCAAGTTTGAATAACAATGACATTCTTACACCTCTTCAATGGTTTTTCTTTCTAGACCCCTTTTCTATTATACCTGGCTTCGGGAGTGAATGGCAAACTTGGGGGTTTACAAAAAATCGCTACACATTCAAGAGGTGCAGATGAAAACAACACCAAGACTTCATCTCACTCCACAAAGAAGGCTGCTATCTCAAAATTAGGCAGCAACAAATGCTGTTGCTGAAAAAGGAATCTTCTCCACTGTTGATGGGATTGTAGACTGGTGCAACCTCTGTGGAGGTCAGTGTAGAGGTTCCTTAAAAAAACTAGGATTAGAGGTCCCATTTGACCCTGATAGGAATATACACAAAAGAATTAAAAGAATCATATCATAGTTACATATGTACACCTATGTTCATAGCAGCTCAGTTTGAACAGCTCAATCTTGAAAACAACCCAAATCCCCATCAACTGGAGACTGGATAAAAAAAAATATATATATATATGTGATTTTTCAATAAAATTGAGTATTACTCTGCCTTAAAGAGTAAATTTGAGTCATTTTTATTCAAATGAAGGTACCTTCAGGACATGCTCATAAGTGAAATAAATAGGTCACAGATGTGTAAATATAGTATCTTTTCTCTGGTATGAGAAATTGAAGATGTTGGTAAGTTCTAGAATGTATGATGGATATTGTGAAATAGAAAATAGCAAAGGGAAATGTGGTGGAGTGAGTAATGAGGGGTAAAGAAAAATGTGATGGTAATAAAAAAGGGAAACAAAACTTATGTATTTAGGGGGTGGAGGGTTGAAAGGTGGATAGGGGAACAGAAAAAATGAGAATTAAATTGTGTCATATACTGGTACAATATTGAGTGTGACCATGATGTGTATATACAATGCACCAATAAAGATAAAAAAAAATCACTGCTGTAAAAGAAGTAACTCTACAAAGTGTATAAATATTTTTAGATGAAAGACAACAGTTTTTCCCACTATCCTTTTCTCTTTAATATCAATTTCTTGCTTGTGTGGAGGGTACATCATACACTGGCATACAATAAATATATAAAATTATCGGTAAATAAATTTACCCATTAGAAATGCATTCTGGTTTGTTTGCTTCTGAGATGGCTCATGCACTGCTCAAACTGGTCTCCAGCTCATGGGCTCAGGTGACACTCTAGTTCATCCTCCCAAGTAACTGGGACCATAGATGTGTGTGCCATCACATTCATACTAATTTTTTAATCAACCTTGTTATGTGATCAAGATAATTTTTATTGTACTAGGAAAGTTTTTTCTTGCTACTGGATCTGTAGTTAGGAAGTCTGCACTGGGAAAAGCTCAACTGTAGAAAGCCTTCCAGCATACACAGACTGGACCTGCATCCCAGCACCCAAAACACAGCAAAGTGAGTGGACCAATCTGTCTCCTGTAAGCTTGACACTTTCATCGTTTATGTTAAGTACTACAAAGACATTTTCTCTCACACTTAGTTCACTATAAACTCTAAAGTAATGTCTTAATCATTTTGCATAATCTCAGCTGTGTATTGAGTATGAGATATATAATAAATAATGTTCCAATGAGTGAAGAATATTTACATGACTTATTGCTTTGTGCTTTTTTGTTCTATTTTTTCAGTGCTGGGAATCAAATGGAAAACCTCATACATGCCAGGCTACTCCACCTCGGAGTGGCAGCTGCAGCCCTTATGGGCTTTGTACACTGAGCTCCTACATCCTCGTGCCACAGAACCCTGTGTTTATTTCCCACTGATCAACTGGAAGTGAAGGATCCACCCCTATCAGCAAGGCAAAGGCCGAAGACAGTAAAGAACAGCACAGAATGACAGGATGTGTTATGGAAGCATCATTTTGATTAGCCTTCTCTTTGCTTAGCCACTTTGTCCACTTCTGCAGGAGTACAAAGATAATGGAGAATTTTCCTTGAATTTAAACTGAAGAAAATATATTAAGGTTTAAGTTAGTATTACTTTACTGCATAAGAAAGTGCAGTGCTAATTTCAATGGTCTCTCATAAATGCAATGCAGCATTTATGTATGGTTGATAAGTGAACACTTAGAGCCAGAGAATGACACAAGCTCCTTCATGAGGCAAGTTACTTTTGAGACCTGCAGTATTGACAGACACAAATTAATGTGACCATAACTTCTGAATCTAGAAACAGAGAAAAAGTTGGAAAATAGTGAAACAGATTTCACAAATAATATTGATAATGCATAGAGGAGAGGAAAACAGAGAAGGGAGGAAAGAATGAGACAGAAATAAGGTAAGAAGAACTTAATCTTTATTGTGTAATTATTTAGGGACACTATACTGAACACTTTATCTTCACTAGACACTCACAAAACTTGTCAGTGGATGGTACTATTTCAGTCCTGATTTACAGCTGTAGAAATTAAGGCTTTCCGATGAGAAAACAGAGCTGGAGCTAGAGTGCAGTTCTGTCGGATTTGAAAGTATATTGATCCCCTGTAAGGTCATAACATTCAATGGAAGGTTTTAATGTGTAACTTGATCAAACTGCCCAAGGTCTGCAAAAAGCCTACCACTAAAACCTACAGTCTGAAAGTGGATCTAGAAGAAAATGGTAAAAGCCCAAACAGTTATCAAATTCTCCAGTACAGAATGATAACAGTAATGAACAATATGTGGTTAGATACCAGAAGAAACACAGGAGGCCAACCCATAGGCAGCTGATAGCATAGTGGAAACAGTCTAGAATTCAAACTTGGAAGACAGCCAGAGGGGCAAGAAATGGCCTCAGCCAGGACAAGCCAACAGACCAGGACTTCATACAACTGATGAGAGGATCCAACATATACAGGCTAACAGAAAATACGGAACCAAGCCAAACCATGCTGGAGATTTGGTCCAGTGAAAGGTGGTGGGTCACTGTGACTTTAGAAACATTTCTCACTGGGGTTCTTTTCCTGTGCTCTTTCCCAGCTCCCAAGAACAGCTTTGTTCCATCATGCCTTTTCCATGTGATGTCCCTGCCCCAGAGCCAGCTACCCACAGCCTTGGCCTCTAAAACTGTAAGCCAAGTAAGACCTCTTGTCCTCAGTGCAAGGGCCAGGAACTGAGTAATAGCAAAGCCAACTAAAACAGGGCACGTGTGTAACATGTGCACAATAAATACCTAAAATAACATTTACACACAGATGTGACTATAGAATGAGATTAATTCCAAGTCATGCTTTATACAAGGCCAGTGATAAATGGCACTATTTGGACTAAGAGCTATGCTATCTGCTGTCTACTTCCTCCCTCAAGAACAGCCATCAGTGACCTGCATTAGGAGCTTCTAAGACTTGGCCACTTCCTGGAGGTTGAGGGTGCTAAGTCATACCAGATCTAACACTCAAAGTCCTATGGTTATTTCCTCCAGACTCTGAGATTCTTAGACATTCATAACCATTACTCTCACTTTTTTTTTTTTTGAGACAGGATCTTGCTAAATTGTGCAGGTTGTACTTGAATTTACAACGCTCCTGCCTCAACCTTCCATAGTGTGGAATTAAAGACATCCCCAGATCACCCTCTTTTTATTTTGTTTCAGGTGCTATCTCTTTGATCTCCAAGGTAACACCTGGGCTTTCCAAAGAGAAAGTTTCTCTTGGGCCTTTTTGAGATTTTTACTTCCCAAAGATCCATAGGTATGGAGGGCCACCAGCTTACACTACAACAGAGACAATGAGCCCAGGAAATCGCTGCTTTACACTAGTGGTGAGCAAGACTGCCTTTGCTGGGAGAAAGGTCTTATCCCTCAAGGCTGCTCAATACAAACATGACCTTGAAAACCATCCCAGGCAAAGCACTTAAAACTTCCCCTTATACCCAGAAGGCAAGTGTAACAGACTGCAAAGAGCTGGGCAGAATCCCCCAGAAAGACACATCCAAGTCTTAACTTCAGCACTACTGAGGAACCTTACCTGGACTTCAGATCTTTACAGACATAAGGAAGATTCAGAACTCAGGATGAAATTACCTGGATCTGAGGTAGATTTGAGTCCAGTGATTACAATCTTCCCCAAAGAAGGAGTGATGACACAGACAGGACAGCCCACGAAGCAGCCAGACATGGATATGAGGATCCCGAGGTCAAGGAGCACAAAGAACCGCCCAGAACCCAGTAGAGAGGAACACAGCAGAGTCTTCTCGTGGATTCCAGAAGAACCAACTCAACTTGGAAAACACCTCAATCCTGGACTTCTGGCTTCCAGAATTGAAAGACAAAAAAATGTCTGTTTTATTCAGCTACAAAGCTGTGGTCACTGTAATGACATCCCCTGGAAAGTAACCCAAGAACCAGGGATTACAATCTCCTAATAACCTGTCTCTCGCTTGCACTGTGCCCTGCCACATACCAGTATCCCATCTGGGGAAGCTCACAGATCCCAGCTATAGTTGGGTCAGTCACTAGAATTCCAATAAACCCTGACCAGAAAGCTCTCTGACATTCTCTACATCTCAGAAGGGAAAATAAAGCCCTATTAGTAATACCTTCAAAACCGGCACCAATGAAAACAAGAATCTAATCAAAGGCATGCAAAAGATTCCTAAGATATGGATTTCAGCCAACCATGCTGGCACAGGCTGTAATCTCAGCACTACAGAGGTGAGGCAGGAGGACTGCCCCCAGTTCAAGGCTAGCCTGGCCTTCAAGCCCAACCTAAACTACATAGCAATTGTCAAAAAAAATCCAAAAATGGGGGGAAAAAAGAAAACACAAATTTGACCTTAAAAAGAGTAACAATTCAAAACTGCTTACTTCAAAGTAATTAAAAGTAGTCATGGATTATAAAAAAGAAAGCAAAGAAAAACCTCACTTCAAATATGTAATATGCAATAGAAAAACTAATCAGATTATTCACTTATGTATAATTCATCATGGAGTGAAATAAGAACAAAATGTGAATGCTAAAGCAGGTCTGCCTCTTCACAGTCACCGGCCCTTAACATTCTACATAGAGGACCATTTAAGTCACATGCTTCTCATGCTTTAAATACAAAAGGACCCATGAAAGCTCTTTGTCACTTGTGAGCTCCTTTTAAGTAACAGCAAATTTGAGAGTACAGTATTTCTGAATATTTAACTCTGTAAGCACAGATAGAACTATAAATTATTAATTTTGAGCAAATGAACTTAAGAACTAAAGTTGCTTTGATACTCTGAAGAAAACTTCTGTTTACTAGAGGATAATGTAATTCTTACTTTTCTTGAGAAAAATAAACATTTAAAAAGTTTTAATGTGGTTTTTAAGACTGGTCACTCTTCTTTGGAGATTTAATTAAGAGTAAGAAAGTTTCCTCTTGACATATATCATCTTTGCTCAACTCTAAACACATTATCAACTTGCAAAATAATTTGTGAACTAGCTTTGTGATATATATATATATTATGAACACATGACTTTAAAAATATTTTCTACAGTGCTGGGCGTGGTAGCTCACACCTATAATCCCAGCACTTGGGGGGCAGAGGCAGGAGGTTTGCTGAGTTTGAGGCTTGCCTGGGCTACATAGTGAGCACAGGGCCAGCCTGAACTACAAAGTGAGACCTTGTCTCAAAAAGAAAAAAAAAATTCTAAACATACAAGACTAATTTTCTCTAGAAAACATATTTTGATATGTACAAAAGACTCAATTTTCAGAAACTCTAAACTTTATTGTATACATTATTGACAATATAGTTGATTTTAAGTTTACAAAAAGTATCTTTTCTAAATGCTGACAAGTCAATAATTTCAATTATTTTAAACTACACTAAAAATTACCATTTTTCACCTTTTCCTACCAAACATATAAAGTGCTTCACACTGCCACTCAGTCAAACCAGCTTCAGTGATGTCAAGAGGCTCAGAATTCAGAATCAAAAAGCAAAAGCCTTTCCAAGATAATCTTTAGAATTTTGGACTGCAGGTTTGTATTTGTGAACTTTTTCAGGTATGCTTTGTCATGGAAGTATCTTATTTTGGTGTCGATTTTGAAAGATAATTTTGCAGGACACATCAATCTAGACTGGAGATTGCTTTCCTCTAATACTTGAAACACTTCACTCCAGGCTCTCCTTGCATTAAGCCTTTGCCTCGAAAAGTCTGCTGTGATCCTGATGGGCTTTCCTTTGTATGTAGCTTTTTCTTTTCTCTAATGGCTTTCACTATTTCCTTCTTTTGTTGGATATCTGGAACCTTGATAAACATATGCCAAGGTGTAGTTTTATAAATTTTTATATATATATATATATATATATATATGCATGCCATGGCCATTTGAAGTACTATATATCTCATTTATCTGTATGTCCAATTCTTTTCCTTTTCCAGTGAAGTTTTCTGCCATTATATCTGTGAAGCTTTTTATGTAGTTTGCACTGTCACCTGCCTCCTCAATGACTCCAGTCATGGTATCCTTCTTTGATTTGTTTAGAAGCTGTTGGATTAATTTCTCATGGTCCCTTGCCATTTTCCATAAATTATAACTTTCCTATTCATTCCTTGTGATCCTGTCCTCTAGGTCCGATACTTGGTCCTCAGCTTCATTCATCCTACTTTGCAAACTTTCATTCTCATTTTTAATTCCTGGAACTCTGTTTTTCATCTGAAAACACAAAAGACCTAGAATAGCAAAAGCAATTCTAGGAAACAAGGACATGGCAGGGGTATCAAGAGCCCCAACTTGAAACTATACTATAAAGCCACTATGATAAAAACTGCATGGTACTGGCAAAGTAACAGACCCAAGGATCAGTGGAATAGATTAGAAGATCCAGAAACACTCCAGATACGCTAAGCCAAGTCATCTTTGACAAAAGAGCCAAATATCCTCAGTGGAGTAAAGATAGCCTCTTTAACAAACGGTGCTGGAAAAAGTGGGCTTTCACCTGGCAAAGACTAAAGCTAAACCTATTTCTTTCAGCATGTACTAAACTAAAATCAAAGTGGATTAGAAACCTAAACATTAAAACAGAAACACTAAACCTACTGCAAAACAGGTTAGGTAGACTTCTTGGAGATGTCAGCTTAGGGAAAGACTTCATGAACAAAACCTCTGTAGCACAAAAACTAGCAAAAGGGATCAACAACTGGGATCCTATCTTATTAAAAAGCTCAACAGCAAGAGAATCCACAACAAGAGCAAAAAGACAACCAACAGTATGGGAAAAAAGTTTACCAGCTGTTTCTCAGAAAAAGTATATTGTCTAGACTATATCAAGAGGTTAAAAAAAATCAGCTCCCCACCAATTTAAAGACCCAATACAAAAACAGGTTTCTAAATAAAAGAGCATGTATAAGGGGGGAGGAGGGGGGAGTGGGTAGGGATATGGGTAAAAATGAGAATTAACTTGTGGCATATACTGGTACAAATTTCCCAATGTTATATGTGATTTTGAGATGTATATAAATTGTACCAATAAAGAATTCAATTAAAAAAAAAAACAGGTTTCTGAAATGAACAGACACTTTTAAGAGGAAGAAGGAAAAGCAGCCAAGAAGCATATGAAGAAACACTGCTGGTCATTCTCGAGATGCAGATGAAAACAACATTGAGATTTCATCTCACTCCACAGAGTGGCTGCTATCTTGAAATTAGCAACAAATCCTGGCAAGGCTGTGGGGAGAAAAACCCTTCTCCACTGTTGGTGAATGTAGACTGGTACAATCACTATGGAGATCAGTGTGGAGATTCCTCAAAAAACTAGGATTAGAGATCCACTTGAACCTGCTATTCCCCTGCAGGTATATACATGAAAGAATTAAAAGATTTATATTTCAGCAACATATGTGTATGTTTATAGCAGCTCAGTCTGTGATAGCTGAATCTTGGAAACAACCCAAATGCCCATCAATTGGAAACTGAATAAAGAAGATATGATTTATTTATAGAACCTGCCATAAAGAATAAGTTTGAAGGGAGCCAGAGATTTAGCTTAGTGGTTCTGGTGTCTGCCTAGCAAATGCAAGGTCCCTGGTTCAATCCCCAGTATCCACATACAACAATACTGGGTGTGGTGATTCACACCCACCAGCAATCAGTACCACATAACACAATGCCAGGCCATGGTAACTCATGCCTGTAATCCCAGCACTCAAGAGGCAGAGGAAGGAGGACTGCTGAGTTCGAGCCTTGCCTGGGCCATATAGTGAGCTCAGGGCCAGCCTGAACTACAAAATGAGACTCTGTTTCAAAAAAAAAAAAAAAAAGAATAAGTTTGAGTCATTCATACTCAAATGGACGTACCTTGAGGACATACTTATATATGAAATAGGCCACAGGGGTATAAATACCATATCTTGTCTCTGGTAAAAGAAACTAAAAATGTAAATGAATTCTAGAGTGTATGATAGATACTGTGAAATAGAAAATATTCAAAGGGAAATGGGGGACAGGGTAAGTAACAAGGGGAAAGAAAAACTATGATGTTAAAAAATGGAAACAAAGCTTATATATATAGGGAGTGTAGAGTTATAGGTGGGTAGGGGAATGGGAACAAATGAGAATCAAGTCATGTCATAAATTGGTGCCAATTTCCATGTTGACTGTCATCATGATGTGTATATAATAAATACAATAAATATATAATAAACAAAATAAAGAGTCAAAAAGAAATAAAATGTACCAACAAATTTAATAAAGAAAAAAATCTCCAATAATATAAACACAAATGCCTCCATGAGGCGGGAGGAAGGAGGAAGGAGGCCCTTCAGCTCCTGCTTTCTCAGAGGCCACAAATCTGGATTTTTTTAATATAAAAATCTTGATTTTTAACTCATAGCAACTACTTTAAAAACTAGTAAAAACACAGTTCAAAAGAAATGTCACCAGCCTACCAGTCTGGCTCTCTCCTTTTTCTCAATTTTATCCTAGCACTGTTTCTCCAGAATATCCAAGCCTAAAAGAAAAAGGAAAGGGACACATGGTATAAAAAAGCTAAAGAACATATTGAAGTTTGGGCATCTTGTTACTGACTGAGGAAGCATAAAAATAAGAACCACTTTTGTGGCCTTAGTGACTCATCTGGTGACTACACTGGGCAGAAACAGGCTGAGGCCTCCTCACTGGGCAAGAGCAAGTCAGGCCCTGTGTGCCTGGCAGCCAGGCAGGCCACAGCTACAACTCAAGCCCACTGCTCTCCTGTTATGCTACTTCTGTCCCTAGAAAGTGAACAGAAAGAGGAAAATAAAGTTGGGCAATACTATCAACAACAGAGTTGCTGTGAGAAACACTTTTACATATAAAACACCTGAGCCTAGTGTATCTCTGTCAGATGGCCACTAATAGATAAGTGGGTACTAAACTTGAACATATAGTGTAGTAAAATCCTTATAACTTTGTGCCTTTTTGGGGAAGAAATCCTTAGCAAAAGAAAAGCTCATCTCAGGGTCTGAGTCAGTCAGTATGTGTGTACATGTTCTTTTTGCTGTTTCTTCCTTAAACAGGTCCTAAAAAAGTTTTTTGATGTTATTCCACTATTCTTATGAATTATTTTCAAATGGTCATGACTGCAACTTCCACAGAAAATATATACATGTATTTAGGGTTCCTAATATCTTGAGGCAGGGAGGACCTGACTACCCCCAGTCAGGCCTTTCACCACTCAATCACTATCCAGTTTGATTTCCTTAGTAAGATAAATATCAATTACCCTGCTAAAAACCACCTATGAAAGTCAAACCTGGCACCATCATTCAAATATAAAACCACATCAGTGGCCAGTGTATCTGATTCCAGAGAACAGGCCCAGACTCCCACCAACTGACTGCAACTCAGCTCCCACTAAGCCTCCTTCCACAGAACACTCTAACTACATCCTGCTCCCTCTCTTGGGAATGCATTTTGCTTCATCAGTACCCCACTCCACCCCTTTCTTCCCTGATCAAACCCTAAATATCAGATCACATTACTTTTTTCTTCTTCTCTCAGTACTGGGGATCAAAATCAGGACCTTGTGCTTTCAAGGCAGGCACAGCACCACCGAGCTATATTCCCAGCCATCAGATTACTTTTCTATGGCCTCTGTCCAAGTTTAAAAGTCACTTCTAAAACAGCTCTGATCTTTCCCCACTGCACCAACAAAATGAATGCGGCCAGGTGCAGCTTCTGGTACCTTCCTGTGTGTCCTGTGGGCTCATCGGAGAAAAGCAATCACGTAAGGTCTAGGAAGAAAAAGGTATTGTACTCCACACATATATCACACTGAATTCCTAACAAGGTCAAAAACCGGTAAGATTTTAAGTCGTAATAATTTGATAAATATGCACTCTTTTATCATCCAACTCTTACTCCTATGCTGTCCTAATTTTTTTTTTTTTTTTTTTTTTTGAGACAGGGTCTCGCTTTGTAGTTCAGGCTGGCCCTCAGCTCATTATGTAATCCAGGCAAGCCTCAAACTCAGCAATCCTCCTGTCTCTGCCTCCCAAGTGCTGGGATTACAGGCATGACCCACCATGCCCGGCACTGGGGTATGTGGTATTGATTGCTGGTGGGCATGAGTCACCACACCCAGCAATGTATGTGGTTATCGGGGATCGAACTCAGGACCTTGCGCTTGTGAGGCAGGCGCCAGAACCACTGAGCTAAATCTACAGCCCTGAATATCCTAATTTAAAGACTTCAAAATAGCAAATACATATAAAAATATTTGAACATTCCTAATCTGACCTTATGAACGTGACCTTATATAACTTAAATAAAATTTTAGAAATTAGTGAAAGAAAAATAAGTCAGCTAAGTTATTTTACAAATGTGTAGCATACAAACTTCAGAAGATGTTTTTTCCTATTTTCTTCAGAGTTTTAAAAATCCAATGTTTTGGGTCAGGGGTTGAGCTCTATAGCACCACATCTTCCTCATAAGCACAAGGTCCTGAGTTCCATGCCAGTACCAAAAAATAATAATAATGTTTTTCAAACTCTATACATTCTGCAGGAAAAATGTGTGCAACAAAGGTCTTATTGTAGCGAAACCAGAAAACTCTGCCCTAAGTCACTGGTGGCAGACCTACAGCATGCACACACAGGGCACTGTTAATTATCACTGAAAGTGTACAAGGTTTGCCATCACTGCCCCAAGTCATCTGCCTAATTCTGCGAGCTCCCCACTCACATGGTGATGCCAGTTCTACCAGCTCCTGCACTCCTGCAAGCTTGAGTCAGCCCTACTCACCTGTGTTTCAGCCTTATATCCCAATCACAAAGTCCAGAAGTGGGCTTTTAAAAAATAGCTAGAACAGGGCTGGAGATTTGGCTCAGTGGTTCCGGTACCTGCCTCACAAGCGCAAGGTCCTGAGTTTGATCCCCGGCAACCACATACAATGCTGGGCATGGTGATTCACGCCCACCAGCAATCACTGCCACATACCACAGTGCCGGGCGTGGTGGCTCACGCCTGTAATCCCATCACTCGGGAGGCTGAGAAAGGAGGATTGCTGAGTTTGAGGTTTACCTGGGCTATATAGTGAGCTCAGGGGCACCCTGATCTACAAAGTGAGACCCTGTCTCAAAAAAAAAAAAAAAATAGCTAGAACATAACTGAACTTCACCAAGTAGTTCAACAAATGTTTTCAGGGGTTGGGGATATACTTCAGGGGTGCCATGGCTGCCTGCAAGGTCCTCAGTTTGATCCCCAGTACTGGAAAAAACATACATACATACACATACAAACACACACACACAGATATACGGCCAACTTTTATAAATAAGACACACAGAAAAGAATGAGTTTATAAGGTCTGTTTCTCACAATAATAAATGTTTTGGACCCTTTAAAGAACATTTCACTCATGTTTAAAATACACAGTACTTCTGACAAGCAAGATTCTGCTGAGAAGTTAAACTGTGTTTGAACTTCCAGAACAAACCCCATTTCTAGAACTCCCTAGCCAGTGACAATCATAAATGGCTCAGAGAAATGATACTATTCAAGTAAACAGCCAAATAATTCTGACTTATTATTCACTCAAATCTAACTATGCATTTTTAAAACGATTACGAGCATAAATGCTAAGTTGACCCAGAAAACTAATAGAACTCTAACAGCCTAATGAAACAAAGATGTCAATTAGTTTACACAGTACTGATAATATCTAAACATTCTCTATAATTCTAGAAATATATTCTATCCAATGAAAACAAAAAAAAAGGGACAGCAAGTCCCTTAAAGACTAAGAGCCTTTAAAAGAAAGAAAGCTGATGAGAAATAGCCAAAATGCAGACATGTTGAAATGAGTTATAATTCTATTAAATAAATATAGCAGAAAAGAAATTAAAATCTAGCAAATTTTACTTCAAAAAAACAAAAACGTATCTCCTAAACACAGAAAATTAATTTTTTAAAATTGTAACATTTGTAACTAGTTGTTCTGAATAAACTAAAATCTAAGGGAAAATACAAGCACAAAACTGGGTTTATATCTCAACACTTTTCCTTTACATTCTATCAGGACTTACCAAACATTTAAAATGATAATCCTTGACCCTCTTGTTTAAATGAATTCCATTCAAAACAGTCCCGTCAAGTCATAAATTCTCCATTCTCTTCGTACACTTACTGAGCATTCACTATGCAGATTCCCCTGATTCATGATGTGAGTGGGTTTAATACACCCACTGTAAATTGAAAATATTATAGGGCAGAGATTTAGCTCAGTGGTTCCAGTGCCTGCCTAGCAAGCACAAGTTCCCTGGTTCGAGTCCCAGCAAACTACGTACAACAATACCCGGTGTGGTGGCTCACATCCACCAGCAATCAGTACCACATATCACAAATGCCAGGCTTGGGGTTCAAGCCTGTAATTCCAGCACTTGGGGGGCAGAGGCAGGAGGCTTGCCGGGGCTACATAGTGAGCTCAGGGCCAGGCCAGACTGAACTACAAAGCGAGCCCTGTCTAAAAAAAAAAAAACAAAAAACAAAAAAAAAAAAAAAACTATTGCAAGTAAAAGAAAGTCAACACGCGTGCCCTACCGGACCTCAGCAACGCAGTACAGTGGCCATTTCAAGGGTCATCAACTGGGACCTTGCTCGCTGTGGCTGCTCAGCATCTCCAGAGAAGTACCACACTCCACGCGGCTTGCCCACAAAAAGATCAACAGTGACTGTGTACATCTCTTTCTAACTACTATAAAGTAAAAAAAATTATAAGTCAAATCATAAGTTTTTGAGCTGTGTATATAGCACACCTAGAAAATATGAAAATAACCTTTCATTCATGATCCCTTCCTCCGAGAGCATAAAATCCAGCCCTGGAAATTTTTGGTCAAAATGTCCGGGGCAAAGAGCTCCAAGTATTCAAGTGCTAAAGATACTCGCCACTCTCTGTCCTTTCTACTCCTTGGAATGCTTTTCTCCTTGCTGAATCCTTCTCAGCTTAGAATCTCAATATGCATGCTGTCTCCTCAGAGATGTTTTCTGACACCAGTTAGCTATTTTCATTCCATTACTGCTTCTCCGCGGTCCGGAATTACACACCGGTTGCTCTGCGCTGGTTTATTGTTGTATCCATTAAGAGAAAAAAGAGTACGCAGAGGGCTCCACCGCAGCCGTCGGGGATGACCCTTACTGAACGCACACTGTCCAAGCAACAAAACTGGGTTGTGACTGACAACCCACCATCAGATCTGGGGAGTGGAAAGGTTATAAGTTGAGAAGAGAACGTAAATACTGAGCGCTGAAGCCGCTCAACATTTTAAAATGTGGGTAAGGTAAGCAAAGATTAGAAAAGCGAACTTCATTACAACAAAAGGAAACCACAGAAGTGTTTCAAGAAAGGAGTATTCCACACCGAAAGGAACAGATCCCCTGGATTTCACCTCGTGAAGGTTACCAGGAACTCTCTCGACAAGCACCGCGAAGCAGTGCAGGATCCGACCCCCAAGTGCGGAGGGTCCGAGGGTGAGGAGGCAGAGGCACGCTTCCCTCTGGATCCGAAACGCCCCACGGGCTGAAGCGCTGCTCCCCGCCCGGCCCGTGTCCGTTTGGGGAGGTGTGGGACTATCAAGACGCGGAGGGCTCAGCGGCACCGCGCCTGCCTCACAAGGGCAAGGTCTTGAGTTCGATCCCAGGCCCCAAAACAGAACAGAGACGCGGACCCGGGGAACGCAGGGAGGTCACAGGAGCAAGTTCTCGGGAGGATCGAAGGACGGTCCCTCCTTGTCCAACTGACTCCTCTCCCCGGGCCACGTCGGGAACAGACGCCTAGGACGATACCCACTGTGCCATGACCGGCCGAGCAACCACAGGCTGAAACTGTGGCCGAAGCACCCTTTTTCAGAGCAAGGGAAGCTAATACAAAGCACTGTCCAGCAACAGAACCGCAGGAGCGGCAGAGACGCTCCAAATTCCCGGAACCCGAACTCCCGCCCGCCGTTCCCCAGCGCCGCGCCGCCCTCAGGAAACCGGGTGAACGACGCCCGCCGAGCCGCCAGGGGGCGCCGCCCCCCCCTCACCTGCAGCGGCCGCACTCCGGCCTCCGCGCGGCCGGCTCCGCGGGCAGCGCCCATAGCCCGTCCGCACTCGCGCCGTCCGCTTCTGGGCCCCCAGCGGGCGCCAGTGGAAGCGCCGCGCCCTCCCGCCGCTCCTCCACGCCCGGCGTTTGGGGCATCGAGGCCCTCGGAGGGCGCGCCGACGCGTCCCCGGGCGCTCGCGCCCCTCCCTGCGGCTCCATGGCGGCGCTCGGGTCAGGCCGTCGCACTGAGGACCCGTGACCGCCGGGGGGCGCCAC
Organism: Thryonomys swinderianus; assembly: GCA_004025085.1. Lineage (NCBI taxonomy): Eukaryota > Metazoa > Chordata > Mammalia > Rodentia > Thryonomyidae > Thryonomys > Thryonomys swinderianus. The sequence continues at coordinate 7,950 of PVIC010014650.1, read as the reverse complement.
GCGCCGCGGAAACTGCCCTGTACCGCGCGGCGCCACGCACGCACGTACGCACGCCACGTGTAGGGGCGGGTCTCCGCTGCCGCTCGAAGCCCCGCCCTACTATGGAAAAGGAGTTCGCCCATTGGTAAGATGTCCTGCCTGTCTCCCCACCGGAGCCGGAAGTGGAGTGGGCTGCGCCGGGCGGTTTGTGGAAACAGGTCCTAAAGGGTCGGTAGACCGAATCCTGTTATCATTCCCTTCTTAACCCTTCAAAAGTGAAGACAGAATGGAATTCTGCATTTCCTGCGCTGTGATGGCTGCTTAAGAGTTTGCGTCAATGCTAACACACCGGTTGCCGTAGCTAAATGAACGATTGTCCCCACGGAAAACCCGAAAATTGCTTAACCTAGGGAGGCAGGAAACTCCTGGACCTTGTACTTTGCTATTTCTCCTCAAGAGTCAAACATTCTATTTTAAATGAGACGCCAAATGCTTGCAAAATGAGATTGATAATTTGTCTGAAGATGCTGGGAACAAGGGGCAGCAGAGGGCAGATCTGGCAGGCAAAAATATGTTTGGGGGCCGCTTAAACAAGCACTGGAAAAGTTAACTGCCCAAGTTTGTACAACTACTGGATAACCATAGTATAGCCTATAGCTCAGTTTCTTAATCGTCAAGTGAAGTACTCTGCAATGAAGGCTGAAGTGCTTCTTTCCCAAAATCAGTCCTAATGTCATTTATTAGGAAAAATTGGTTAGTATCCTCATAATTGAACGGGCCAAAAATACCAGCCCAGGTCCTGTATGTGGCAAGGAAAGAATTGCCAGGCGTACACCATGTTATAAATTGTGGGTAACTAAGTTTATTGACGATATCAGGATAGTTGCAGGACCAGACTAGAAAAACCCGTCACAGCTCGGGCTCCCAGTATTTGAAAGGTCAGCTGCCTCTGACTCTAGGTGCCTCCCGTTCCGTCTCATTAGTGTCGAACTAAATGATCTGCCACCTCAGCACTCACGACCTCCATAGCTTACCCATGGACAATCATCAGAGCCGCACAGCTGACTGAAGGAAAGGAGTGGCTCATTCAGTTTCCCTGTTTCTGATTGTATTAGTTCTTCTGATATAAATAAACTGGTTTATCTGTCATGAGAGTTCCTTTGCAACCCCAAATATCTTGATTTCCTCGCTGTAAAGGATTAATAAAACATACCCACCATTAACACTAGTAGAGCAATACTATATTTTCTTGAAGCAGGGATTTTTGTCTATTAGATTTTTCAAGCATCTTAAACCAAATTTGTAAATCGACTGACACAAAACTTGTTTGTATCCATCCCATATTCTTTTCCTCTGGAAACAACATCCTTCCCTTCTTGTGTAATACCAAAGTGGGAAGAACAAAAAGCAACATCCACTGGTGATGGATGTAGAATGGGAAAGTTGGCTCTTACACCAGTTAGAATTCAGAGAAAAATAAAACCCAGAGACTGTAAGGAGGAAAATGAATTGTAAAATAAAATTGGTTGAGACTTAGGTTAGAAAATCAGCTTTTTATCTGCCAAGATTAAATTCTCATGTAACTCTTTGAGAGGGAGCCACTCATCTGTAGCTTGAAACATACTCAGAGCATTAGGATCTCTTCGCACTCCCAGCAGTGTGCTGTGAGACCCCAGAGCCCTTACAAGCTTACTTGTCTTTAGCTTTTGTTTAGTGCATTGTATCACATTGGCTTGCCCTTCAAAGTATTCAAAATCCAACCATTTATCTCTCCAACTGTGTCTGCCCTGTTTCAAGTTCCCATCATCTGTTGCTTGCATACAGTGTTTTCACTACTACATCCAGTGGTTTCCTGCTCCATCTTTGCTTCTCTGTAAAGAAAAACTGCTAGCTCACTCTCCCAGAAGGTGACCACATTGCAAATATCAAAAACAAAAGGACTCCCAGAAGCTAGGTGAGTAGCCCAGCTGTGGAGCATAATCCTGTCATACAAGAGATGTGGGTTTAAACCTCAGTACACCAACAAAAAATATAGAAGAGGAACAGAGCGCCCACTCAAAAGGGAATCAGCTCCTCTTGATTATTTTTCTGCCAGTTGTTTCTAGGTGCTGTGGGTGCCTCTGGTTCTTTGGCTCAGGCCCCTTCTGAATCTTCAAAGCCAGAGTTCCACTCATTCAACTCTTTCCTGCCCCCTCCATTACTTCTCTGTAACTACCCCTTTGCCTTACTTTGCCCTTTGCACTTCCACTCAAATAATCCAGAATAATCTTTCCATATTAAAATCAAAGTATTAACAACCTTGTTGAGTTCTTTCTTCAGTGGGGAAGATGATGGAGCACAATTGTGGACAATGGTTCTATCAGCTGATGGTTGATAGCCATGGACAAAATGACCATCAGTCAAATAACAGGACTACCAACTGATGACTGATAGCAAAACTTATTAGAATTGCACAGGCTTATATAGTGCACATGTGGAAGTGGTGGCCGTAATAGCTGGCCTTGAGAAAAGAAGAAGGAAGGTTACTGAAGTACAAGTAAATACCCTAAGCAGAAAACAAAGAACATACTGTAAACCCCCACAGAACATTTGATGTAGCACAAAATAATCGCAGAGAAGAGCACAGAAAACCCCCACAGCCCACACATCTCTACAAGCCACTTTTGGCTAGGGTTCCAGCATCCCTGGAATGAGTCAAGCAGTAGCCACGAGTCCTCAAATGACCCCTAACACAACCTTGATTTCCTTTTTCTGTTTAAAGTAAAATGTTGCACTTAAAGTTCAGTGTTAGAAAAACCGAGTCTTGAACAAAATGGAAGGTAGCACAGCCAACTTTACCCCAGAAATAGCTGGTGCTTCCTTGATTTCAGAAGGAGCAAAAACAACAAACAACCTTCACTGTGTTACATAAACTTTTCATTCTGACTAGACCATCTCCAAGAGCTCTTATCAAGTCACCTTGATCACACTGCAGAACTGCAAATGGCAGATGCACACTGATTAATCTATAAACGTTTCTTTTTAGTTTACTGTTCATAAGGCAATTGGTAAAAAATGGGGAACAAATATATGAGGGAAAATATAATACTAATAGAAATCATTGAGATAGCATATACATGATTTTACAAAAAAATAAAATCAGAATTCTAAAGTAAATATTCTTTGAATTTCACTGTAATACCAACTTAGAAATATCTGCAAAATGAATATACTGAGCCCCTGGCTCTGATAAATCCCTTTGAATGACTGGAAATGAGCAGTACAGCATGTTCCAGACTGCAGCAGTTGTTACTGTAGTTAATCCCTGGTACTATATCTGAAATAATAATTTGCATTTGTACAGCTCTTTCCAATGGATAAAGTCCTTTTTCAACATTATTTTATTTCCTACAGACTTCCAAGGTAAATAAGATGTCATCTATGTTAGAGAGATGAGGAAGAATGAAGTCATGTTTCTCTAGGTTTAATTGGCAAATTTAGTAGTGTAGCTGAATACACGGGCAATGCTCAAAATTCAATAGGCTTTGTATACACAAACAACAGGCTCACAAAGAGAGAAATGGTGGAGTCAATTCCTTTCATGATAGCATCAAAAAATGATATACCTAGGAGTCAATCTAACAAAGGAGGTGAAAAACCTCTACTCTGGAAACTACAGCATTCTGAAAAAAGGAGATTGAAGAAGATATCAGAAAATGGAAAGACATCCCTTGTTCCAGGGTAGGAAGAACCAATGTCATAAAAATGGCTGTATTCCCACAACTGCTATATAGATTTGAAACAATCCCTATTGAAATCCCAAGAACATATTCTATAGATCTAGAGAAAGTTATCCAAAACTTCATCTGGAACCACAAGAGACCTAGAATAGCAAAAGCAATTCTAGAAACAAGGACATGGTAGGGAGTATCAAGATCCCCAACTTGAAACTATACTATAAAACCACTATGATTAAAAACTGCATGGCACTGGCAAAGTAACAGATCCTAGGATCAGTGGAACAGGCTAGAAGATCAAGAAACAACTCCAGATCCACTAAGCCACCTCATTTTTTATAAACAAGCCAAATATCCTCAGTGGAAGAACGATAGCCTCTTAACAAATGGTGCTAGAAAAACTGGGCTTTTACCTAGCAAACACTAAAGCCAGACCTATCTCTTTCACCATGTACTAAACTAAAATCAAAGTGGATTAGAGACCTAAACATTAAAATAGAAACACTAAACCTACTCCAAAACAGGTTAGGTAGAACTCTTGGAAACATCAGTTTAGGGAAAGAATCTATGAACAAAACCTCTGTGGCAGAAGAAGTAACAGTAGGAATCAAAAACTGGGATCTTCATCTTATTAAAAAGTTTCCGCAAACAGGTTAAGTAAAACTTTTGGAGACATTGGCTTAGGCAAAGACTTTATGGACAAAACCTCTTTAGCACAAGAACTAGCAGAATCAACACATGGCATCTCATTGTACTAAAAAGCTTCTGCACAGCAAAAGAAACCACTGGCACAGCTAAAAGATAACCAACAACATGGGAAAAATCTTTACTAGCTGTTTCTCAGACAAAGGGCTACCATCTTGAATATATAAAGAACTTAAAAAAACAGTCCCCCCAAGTTTAAAGACCCAATTCAAAAATGGGCATCTGAAATGGACACTTCTCAGAGGAAGAAGGAAAAACAGCCAAGAAGCATATGAAGAAATGTTCAACATCACCGGTTATTTGAAAGATGCAGAGGAAAACAACACTGAGGTTTCATCTCACTCCACAAAGAATGGCTGCTATTGCAAAATTAACCAGCAATAAATGCTGGCAAGGCTGCAGGGAGAAAGGAACCCTTCTCCACTGTTGGTGGGATTGTAGACTTGTGCAACCATTGTGGAGATCAGTGTGGAGATTCCTCAGAAAACTAGGATTAGAGGTCTCATTTGACCATGCTCTTCCCCTGCTAGGAATATACTCAAAGAATTAAAAGAATCATATCATAAAGACATATGTGCATCCATGTTCATCACAGCCAGTTGGTGATAGCCCAACCTCAGAAACAATCCAGATGCCCATCAAATGGAGACTGTATAAAGAAGATGCATTTTTTAATATTATATGGAGTATTACTCTGGAATAAAGAATAATAAAATTTAGTCATTTTTACTCAAAGGGACATACCTTGAGGACTTACTCATAAGTGAAATAAATAGGTCACAGATTTATAAACACTGTTTCTTTTTTCTGGTATGAAAAACCCAAGATGTAAATGAGTTCTAAAATGTGTGATAGATATTGTGAAATAGAAAATATTCAAAGGGAAAAGGGGGTAAAAAGAATTCATGGGTAAAAAAAGGAAACAAAACATTATAAAGGGAGTGGGGGAATTGTGTGGTGGGCAGGGAGTGGGAAAAATGAGAAATAAGTTGTGTCATGTACTGGTACAAAATCTCAATGTTAAGTGTGATTGTGATGTGTATGTAGAATGGACAAATAAAATCAATTAAAAAAAGAATGAAGTCTCATTTCTAAATTCATATGGATATATTAAATGAAAAACTACCCGAGGCCAGTTTCTCTCTATACTGCCATAAGGCTCTTTTGTTCTTTCCATGATCTGAAGTGGTTAGTTATTAATACTTTGCCCATTTTTCATAAGGTACAAAATCAAAGTAACAGAGTAAAATGAATGGTCTGACGTTATGAAAGCTAAGATTAGAATGTCTATTTCCTGAGTTTCTATTTTTTAAGTAATCCATTAAACATTCACAGGTGATTCAGCTAGAGAGGTTTTTCATCATTTCTTCTGCTCTTTTTTTTTTATTCAGTAACAGATCAAACTCATGGCATTATGCTTGCAAGGCAGGTGGCAGTGACACTGAGTTAAATCCCCAGCCTTTCATTGTTTTTTCTGGCAGCAACTTTATAAATACCTCAAGCTAAAATATGTGAGAAAATATCCATGGTACAGATATGTTAATAATTCAATTTCTTACCACTTTTACTATATTTTTTCAAGTTTCTTAAGAAACAATGGTTCTGTTATAAAACACAAATGTTTTTAAAACTCTTTTGTAGAAAGAAGTTTCTAAGTCTCCAAATTGCTGAAAGATCAGAGATTTAGTTCAGTGGTTCTGGCGCCTGCCTCACAAGCTCAAGGTCCTGAGTTCGATCCCCGGTAACCACATACAATGCTGGGCGTGGTGACTCACGCCCGCCAGCAATCACTACCACATACCACAGTGCTGGGTGTGGTGGCTCACGCCTGTCATCCCAGCACTTGGGAGGCGGAGACAGGAGGATTGCTGAGTTCCAGGCTTGCCTGGGCTACATAGTGAGCTCAGGGCCAGCCTGAACTATAAAGCAAGACCCTGTCTCAAAAAAAAAAAAAAATGCTGAAAGATATAACCCTTACAAAAAATTGAAAAAAGCTTTTTAAACACATAAGCATTCTAATAATTAGGATATCAGATGTCTGTATTCATAAGTCCCCTGCCACAGCATCTCACAGGGGAGAGTAGAGGTCTCACATTTGGAAACACATTAGGCACAAAGACCAATTCACTGAAAAGGCCATTACATGGTTATCTGATGATTATTTATTTGTTCTTTCAGAAGATGTGTGAGTACAGTTTAACAATAACCCATAGACTTCCAGGCTGACATGTTTCTCCAAAAACCAGGTTTCTGTTCTAAAATATCTTTTACATAAAAATAAACAAAAACATCATTCATTCTTACATCCAAATAATAGCTTTTGAATATAAGTTCCAGAATTAAAATTTAACATGGTATCACTTCAGCAGATCACATTGAATTTTGGCCTGACATATATCATGTTAGTCTCAAGAGACTAGTTACTTGGACACTCATGGCTATACTGAAATACAGCAACCATTAAACAAGCCAATAGGTAATGACTATAAGGATTCATATCCTCTAAATACGTGCTCAGCAAAACCAGAATTATTCCAAGACAATGTAATTCCTGATAGAGAAAATCATTATGGGTAACCCAAAGTAGTTCATAATTCCAAAGAGGAATTTTAGTGAGAGTAACACTGAACTCCTAAAAAGGATAAAGCCATATGATGAATACTGAAAATCTAAGAGCTAGGTTTTATGTGATGGTTCTCAACTATAATATTTTTAATATTTTCAAATCATGATAAATAATCCAAAAATAGTCTAGAAATAAGCCATGCTCTAAATAATTCATGAAGTCTAGTCAAGCCATTTCTACCTCCTATCATGATAACCTTTCCCCTGTGATCCACAAGTCCCCCCCCCCAAAGACAAGAGTTCTTGATACATCCCCAGGCCCAAGCTTTGGAAAGAGTCCTGTCATCCTTTAAGCAGAAAAGTCCAAAATTTCTTTTCTCCTATGCTTCTTGACAGTTTATTAACCTCCTTATACAAGCAATTTAAAAGTCTTTGAGAAACAATACAAAATTTTTAAGAAATTTAAGGATGACAACCTGGTTTGGTGGCTGTAATTCCAGCATTCTGGGAGGCTTAGGAAGGAGGACAGCAAGTTCTAACCCAGCCTAGAAAATGCAGCAAGAGTTTGTGTGAAAATAATATAGATAATATGGTTGGGGCTGTGATGCCACTGTCCTCCACTCACCTGAGCTTGGGCAGCATCCCAGGGTCAACACAGTCCCATGTCTTTGTGCTAAGTTCAGCTACCCAGAGGCAGAAAAAAGAAAGGGAAAACCCCCTAGGATCCACATGGAAAATTCTAAAAAAAAATCTCAAAACTAGAAAAATGCATGCAAGATTTTCTAGCTGATCATAGCAACCATAGTTCCCTTGGAGCTCACTGAAATTTCACATCTAAAGGCCAGCAGGGAATGTAGCTCTCAATGGCACCATGTCTGCCTGGTAAGTACAAATTCCTGAGTTAGAGTTCAGTTACCACAAAACACACACACACACACACACACAAAGAGAGAGGAAGGGAGGGAGGGAGGGAGGGAGGGAGGGA
>PVIC010014649.1:0-36285 GCA_004025085.1 Thryonomys swinderianus | reverse complement strand
ACTATAGAGCCCAGGCAAGCCGCCGCGAACTCAGCAATCCTCCTGTCTCTGCCTCCCAAGTGCTGGGATGACAGGCGTGAGCCACCAAGCCCGGCACTGTGGTATGCGGTGTTGATTGTTGGTGGGCGTGAGTCACCACACCCAGCATTGTATGTGGTTACCAGGGATCGAACTCAGGACCTTGCGCTTGCGAGGCAGGCGCCGGAACCACTGAGCTAACCCTCCGGCCCTGTTTTCTACTTTTGACACCCTCCTTACACAGGTTAGATCTGCAGCCCATCTTTTAATAGAATTTATTTTAATGTTCTGGGTTTCTGCTTGATTTGTTTTCATTCTTTAGTACAGTGGCAATTTGCTTCTTATTCTGTTTAATTCAATTATGTTATTGTTCCTTTATAACAATCATTAAATACTTTATGCATGTAATCCTTGCCTGTTTTAAAATTGTTTTTGAATTTACAAGTACATTTTAGGTGGAATTTATGGTAACATTCATCATTGAGAATTTGCACCTTTATAACAATCATTAAATACTTTATGCATGTAATCTTTGCCTGTTTTAAAAAATTTTTTGAATTTACAAGTACATTTTAGGTGGAATTTATGGTAACATTCATCATTGAGAATTTGCACCTGAACATAATATATCTTGATTACTTTTTCCACTCCCATAAGCTCCCCTTCCCCCATATACATAATTTTGTTTCTGTTTTTCGTTATCTTCAATTTTCCCTTTCCCTACTTTCCTTTCCTCTGCCTCCTCTCCCTAGTTCCCTTTACCCTTTGAACATTTTCTTTCTTCTTTCCAAGATCTGTCATACCTTTCAGTCCTCATTTACAGTTTGTTTTTCATATTAGAGAAATGATTTGGTATTTACATACTTTTTGAGCTTGCTAATATATTTTGGTTTTATTTGTTTCTTCTTTGATCTCTTCAGGTCATTTAATTTTCTGGTGTTTTGAGTTCTTTTCCAGTGAATTTCTCCACTTTAATATCTGTGGGTCAGTACTGGGGCAGTTAAGAATTTTTGGAGGTATCTCTTGTCTTGCTGTCTCATGTTTCTTTTGTTTTCATGGTGAAGTATGAGTTAGGGTAGAAAGACACTGTTGCTACTGAGGGTACCTCTTCAGTAAATGTAGGTTTCCATGCAATGTAACCCTGACTTTGTTATTTTTTGGTATTTATATACCTTCACATCCCACTCAACATAAATTTAAAATGTTTTCAATGATATCTCATTCTACCATCATAAAAATGCACAAATACCTAAGCCATCTCTTGTTGTAAAGCTTTCTATTCATTACATTCTTTTTTTATTTCTCCCAAATATAATTACTGCTCTATGTCAGTTACACAAGACCATTCATTACTTTACTTGGAATGAAAAAATAAGTTAGGAAAATTCTAATAATGAGTGAGTTTTATAAATGATCAAGTCAATGGTTTCTGGCAGCAATCAGTTTTATTCTCTGGAGAGGTGAAATGCACTTATCCCAACATGTAATGGTGCTCAGGAATCAAATGTGGCATCGTGCTGACCCATCATTGTATTGAGACAGAACAAAAATCTCAGAGATCACTGTTCTTGGTTCAAGTATAGCACTCACCACAAAGTCTCTGTAACTGTAAGCATATTATTGTCTTGCCTTGATCTTCCATTGCCACATCAGAAAAGTATGGATATTGGTCTAATTAACTAAAAATTGCTATGAAAGTTCACAGGCATGGAAACCCAAAACAACACTTGCAGATTCAACTTATACATCTCATGAAAGACTAAATACAATACACTGCTTTATTCTCCAATTCTGTTTTTTTTTTTCCTTGAGATAGGGTCTCACTTTGTAGTTCAGGCTGGCCCTGAGCTTGCTATGTAGCCCAGGCAAATCTCAAACTCAGCAATCCTCCTGCCTCTGCCTCCTGAGTGCTGGGATTACAGGCGTGAGCCACCAAGCCTGGTACTGTGGTGTGTAGTACTGATTGCTGGTGGGCATGAGTCACCATGCCCGATATTGTTGTATATGGTTACCAGGGATCGAACAAGGGATCTTGTTCTTGCTAGGCAGGCACCAGAAACACTGAACTAAATCTTTGGTCCTTCAATTCTGTTTTAAGATATTTCATTCAAGAGTCTGAGAAAAGTAAACAGAGGGACCAGAAAAGAGAAATAATAGACTAAAGTGAGAGAGACTTCAAGGGTTTATCGAATGTTTGTCTACTGAGCCTTACTTTCAATGCACATGAACCATGTTTCAATAAGACTCGACAACAATAGCAAACAGCTAAGCTGCCTGAGTTAATGTCTCAGTTCTACCACTTATCAGCTGAGCAGCCTTATTGGGTTACACAACTTCAGTGTGTGCCTCATTTTCCAACAGTAACATCACTTCTCTCTTCAGGTTGTAAACAGGAAGAAATTACTAGATATATGTAAAGTGCTTAGAAAAAAATCTTTCATAGTCATTTACTATAGCTGTGCATGGAGTAAGTCTACGTGACTAATGCATAGTATAGAATATGGATGGTAATAAAGAGGGTCTTCAATCCTGGTAAAAGCCTAGTCTCTGTGAATTTTTCCTATGACAGGTACACCTATGGGAAGCCTGTCCAAGGACATGTAAAATTGAATGTATGCCAAAGTTACTTTGCCAACAGTTATTTTGGACTTCAGCGTGTTTATGTCTCTGACCAAAGAATCCCATGTGAGGAAATCAGTCAACAGGTGAGTAAAAACTGTTCAACAGCTTATTAACACCTTAAAAAGCTACAAATTACAAATATGGAAAGAATGTAAGGAAAAGCATACCAATATATCAAAAGATGGTAGTTCAGTGGTATAGCATTTGTCTAGTATACACAAGGTCCTGAGTTGATTTCCAGCATTTCCAAAAAGAAGAAAGAAAAAAACCCATAACAGTTACCAAATCTACTATTATTGAAGGGAGATTTCCACAGATTTAGAACTAAATTTGTTCACTATGTATGAGTCAAAAGTAATGGTGTTCATCACAGTTTATTGTATTTTTTGGTTAAAATATGCCATGGATTGAATCTAAGGCATCTGGCATGCTCTGAATGTACTCTATCAGTTTCTAGCATATGGTGGTTGTTTCAAATAATAGCAAATAACTATTAAGTTCTTATGACATAGTGGTTGATATTCTAGTAACAGTATATGTATTAATATATTCAATCTACAGAAATCCCTATGTAGATGAGAAAATAGAGGCATAGTGATACTATTCACTCTATGGTCAAGACAATGACAGACAGTAGCTAAATGTTAGAGCTGAACCCAGTGATCATAACTAGAGGAGTATGTTCAGGTCTAAGCATTTGGTCATCTCCAAAGAAGGCCTCATGTGTTGCTTTGAGTTGACCGTTTGTCTGATCGGTATGTCATGCTATTTGATTGAATTTTTCTTACTCATCAGTTGGACAACAAAGGCTGCACCACACAGTTAGTAAGAACCTATGGGGACCTCGTAAATTGGCAGGTAATGAGAGTTGTTATTCTTCAAGTGAGAGCCAAGATTACAGAAGAGGGGACAGGTATGTATGTGGGCGACAAAAAATGATAGAGAACCCCTTCCTAAGAACATTGACGTCTTTTTCTTAACAAGGAGGAAGGGTGAACTATGCAGAAAAATAATTTGAAAGACCGTGATTCTTCTCCATTCTTCACCAACTACTTTCACAGGGTTGGAATTCACTGGAACTGGGAAAATTGAGGTTACAAAAACCAGGACCAATCTTGTACTTGTGAAAAAAGATTCATATTTCAGACCAGGAATTCCATTTATTGTGCAGGTAAAATACTTCTTGATTCTCAGGGGCTGAAATTGCACTGTAGCATCAAAACAACATGACCGTTCTGCTAAAGATGTGACGTGGTCAGAACTATTGATCATAATGGTGGGTGCAGTTCAGCGGTAGAGCAAATGTACCAGGATCTGATCTCACTTCTTTTATTTAAATAAAAAATTAATTATTGCTTTTTAAGAACAAATCACATATCACATGTAACTGATCTTTTTACTTAGAAATATTGCTCATTAAAATTACAAATCTTAAAGCATTAATAGGCCCTGGGTTTTTCTTGGTAGTTTCTTTAAAAAAAAAAAATGCTTCCATGGCCAGAGATTTAGGTCAGTGGTTCTGGCTCCTGCTTAGCAAGTGCAAGGTCCTGAGTTCAATCCCTGGTCATCACATACAATGCTAGGCGTGGTGACTCACGCCCACCAGCAATCAGTACCACATACCACAGTCCCGGGTGTGGTGGCTCACGCTTGTACTTCCAGTACTCAGGAGGCAGAGACAGGACTGCTGAGTTCCTGCCTGGGCTGCATAGTGAGCTCAGGGCCGCCTGAACTACAAAGTGAGACCCTGTCTCAAAGCAAAACAAAACAAAACAAAAAACAAACGCTTCTACTTGTCTATTATTGGGTCATTCTAGGAGTTCATATCTTTTTTGCTCAGTTTCCATAATCCTTCTATTTGTAGGAATCTTCATTTCTGTTATCAATTTTTTTGGGAATACATTTTCAAAGTAGTTGCTAATGTCTAGGTTTTGGCGACATCCATTGTTTCGCTTATTTCCTGTTCCTGTACAATGATGCAGAGCTTTTCCCCTTCCTCCCCTTCTATCTCTTCCTTATTCTTTTCTTGGTAAAATTGGCTAAAGGTTCATCTATTTTTATTCTTGCAAAGAACCAGCTCTTTGATTTATTCTTTTTATTGTTATTTAGCTTCAATTTTATTAACTATTGCTGCTTTGAACATTATTATTTCCCTTCTTTATATTAGCTTTAGATATTTTTTTTTGTTGTTGTTTTTGAGATAAGATCTTGCTCTGTAATTCAGGTTGCTCCTGAACTCACTATCTAGCTCAGGCTATCCTTGAACTTGCAGAAATTCTCCTGCCTCTGCCCATCAAGTGCTGGAATTACAGGTGTGAGCCACCATGCCTTGCTTAGATTTGGATTATTTTTGTTTGTATATGTTCTTTGGGTGCATCATTAGGTTGTTTGGGTTCATTATTTTTCTGAATATGAGTATTCACAGTTATAAATTTCCCTATTAGGACCATGTTCATTGTATTCCATATGTTCTGGTATGGCTTTCCAGGTTCTTCTAGGAACTAATCTCTTCTTTGATTTCTTTTTGACCCACTGATTATTCAAAATGGCATTATTTAATTCCTGTGTGTGCAGAATTTCTGTGGATTATTTCGCCATTGATTTGTAGTTTTAGTGCACTATATTTTGGAGATTTACCCAGGATAATTTTAATTCTTTTATTTTGTATGTAAGCATGCCTAATGAGCTAATATGTCACCTAGTTTTGGAAAAGTTCTGTATTCTTTTTTTTTAGACAAGATCTCATTTATAGTTCAGGCTGGCCCTGAGCTCACTATGTAGCCCAGGCAAGCCTCGAACTCAGCAATCCTCCCGCCTCTGCCTTGCGAGTGCTGGGATTACAGGCTTGAGCCACCAAGCCTGGCATTTGTGGTATGTGGTAGTGATTATGGGTGGGCGTGAGCCACCATACCTGGTATTGCACTTGCTAAGCAGGCATAGGAATCACTGAGCTAAATCTTCAACCCCAAATTTCCATATTCTTGTGAAACAAATGTGTATTCTGTTGTTGGGTTAACCACTACATATATCTCTATGACATGGATTTTTCCTCAGTGATTTGGTTCTCTTATTTCTTTGTTGATTGTTCATTGAGTTGATCTATTTGTGATAATGGGGTATTGAAATCTCCCACCCTAATTGTGTTGATCTTTAGCTAATTTTATATTTTCAGTATTATTTATTTTATGAAGGTGATTATGTTTGTAAGTGTTATCACTTCCCATTGAATTGTTCCCTTAACTAGTACGTAGTGGCCTTGTGTGCCTCTTGTGATCAATTTTGGCTTGAAGTTCACTTTGAGAACAGGTTAGCTACGCCTGGTTGTTTTTGAGTTTTCATTGTGCAGATTATTAGTTCCCATCCGGTGACTTTTTTAGTTTTGGAAATTCTTTTTGGATTCAGTGAGTTTCTTGCATATGAAATATAGTTGGATTTTGCTTTTTGATCCATTTTGCCAATCTTTGTCTTTTGATTTGGGAATTGAGATTATTCACATTATTATTTTTGAACATTATTTATTCCTGTCATTTCATTATTTACTGTTTTTTTTTTTTCCTCTGCATTGCTTAACTTCTCACCCTGTCTGGTGCATTCCTTGTATGTGACTTCTTGGCATTGTTAGCTTCATTTTCTTTTTCTAGTATATTGTGGAGAATGTTTTTGTAGTGCTGGTTTGGTGGTCATTACTTACTCTTCTCCAAGTCACACAGCCCTAGAAATTATAGCTATTCACATTCAGACACCATGAAGTGTTATAGGAGCCACTGCCCTTACGATCACCTGTATAATTGCTTACATTTTCATTAGTATTTTGTCTTGAAAAATTTAAGGGGCTTCTTTGTTGATTTTTCATTGAGTTGATCTATCTATTTTCAATAGTGGGGTATTTGTAGTGGAAATACCTTGTTTCTTCATCAATTGAAAGATAATTTTACAGGATGTATCAGTCAGGGTTGGAAGTTGTTTTCCTTTAGTGCTTAAAACACTTCACTCTATTCTCTCCTAGACTTTAAAGTTTGCATTGTGAAGCCTGCTGTCATTCTAATTAGTTGACCTTTAGAAGTCGTTTGTTGCTTTGCTCTAACAGCTTTTAATGTGTTGTCTTTGTTTTTGAATTTTGACTATGGTATGTCACAGAATTCTCCATGGGTATTTGGGGTTCTATATGAATACCCCATATTTGTAAAATTTCTGCTGTCATTTTTATTAAGATTTTTGGAGTGCCATTTGTGTTCTCTTCTGATTTTTCACTAATTCCATTCAACCTTAGCTTCATCCTTGTGTCATCAGGCAACTGTTGTTTTCATGTTCCTCCCCTTTTTTTTTTTTTTTTGAGACAGGGTCTCGCTTTGTAGTTCAGGCTGGCCCTGAGCTCACTATGTAGCCCAGGCAAGCCTCGAACTCAGCAATCCTCCTGTCTCTGCCTCCCGAGTGCTGGGATGACAGGTGTGAGCCACCACGCCTGGCAATGTGGTATGTGGTGCTGATTGTTGGTGGGCGTTGAGTCACCACGCCCAGCATTGTATGTGGTTATTGAGATCGAACTCAGCACCTTGCGCTTTTGAGGCAGGCGCCGGAACCACTGAGCTAAATCTCCGGCCCTCCCTTGTTATTTTTTAGATAATCTCTGAATAATTTGCTCTGACAGCAGCCTGATCTCTGTTCTGACATCCTAGTCTTATGCTGATTGCTCCTGCTGACCACACTTTCAACAGAAGTTTTGATTTCCTGATTCCTGCTTGGAGCCTCTTCATGGAGTCTAATTCTTTCCTAAACTGGTCATTTATGTCTTGTACTATTTTCTTTAGGTCATCTAGCTTTTACTAGTGTCTTCTGTAAATTTGCTTATCATTTTGTTTAAGTCCATTTTCAGTTTATTTTTATTTGTTTGCTTGTTTATTTATTTATTTATTTAGAGACAGGGTCTCATTTTGTAGTTCAGGCTGGGTTTGAGCTCACGTAGCCCAGGCAAGTCTCAAATTCACAGCAATCCTCCTGTCTCTGCCTCCCGAGTGATGGAATTACAGGTTTGAGCCACCACACCCCATACTGTGATATGTGGTACTGGGGATTGAATTTGGGACCTTGCCCTTGCGAGGCAGATGCCAGAACCACTAAGCTAAATCCCGGGCCCTAGTTTTATCTTCTTTGAGCTCATTGAACACCTTATTTCTATTTATCTCCTTTTAGAAAAATATTTTCAAACATTCCAGCTCTATTGCTTTTGATTTCATCTGCATCCAGGGCCCATGTATCATTTTTGGGAAAGCTGGAAATTTTTGGATGCATCTGGTTGCCTTCTCAATATTTCTGATTTTTCCCTCCCTTGGTGTGCTGAGCTTCATGGATTGGTTATAGTAGAAGACTTTTTTTGCTAGTATGGAGATGTCATTAGTGTCTGCTTTACAGTGATGCACTCTGGGAATGACTTACTATAGGTCTTTGCCCTTGTACAAAAACCCAGTCACCTTGATTAATTTTGGAGAAGGGTGTAATTGGCTCAGCACTCAGCTCTCCAGGAATGGACCGTGGTAAACAATCCAGACATTGGGATACAGAGGAAACCACCCTGGTAAAAGCAAAATCAGGGGCCGGAGATTTAGCTCAGTGGTTCTGGTGCCTGCCTCACAAACGCAAGGTCCTGAGTTCAATCCTCGGTAACTGCATACAATGCTGGGCGTGGTGACACACCCACCAGCCATCAAAACCACATACCACAGTGCCGGGCGTGATGGTTCACACCTGTAATCCCAGCACTCGGGAGGCAGAGACAGGAGGATTGCTGAGTTCAAGGCTTGCCTGGCCTACATAGTGAGCTCAGAGCCAGCCTGAACTACAAAGCGAGACCCTGTCTCAAAAAAAAAAAAAGCAAAATCAGTAACAATATTAAAGTCAAATACAAACTAAAGAACATAAAAGCAAATATTGTACCACCTTTTAGTTCAGGAAAGAGTTCTATAATTATATCACAAACACAAAGAGAAACCAGATATGGACATATGTTAAAGCTCTTCTAAATGCCACAACTGTACTTCCATGAGCAATAGAAAATAATTCAATGGTAATAGCACAGAGTTAACTAAATATCTAAACACTATTAAAGCTTACTGTTTATACTAGTAAAGGTAGAAGGAATTGGAGAACGAAAGAAGGAAAATTTAAAAAATTAAGCAGTGGGAAATGAGAAACATGAGATAAAGGATTCTATTATGAAATAGAAGGGAATTAGTAGCATTAGATAAAACAGATAAGAGCAGACAAAATAAGAAAGAAAAAGAGAAAATGGGATGATAAAAGAAAAGAGTAAAAAAATTAAAGAAAAAAGAATAAAAGTTGAAGAAAACTCCATACCCAAAAAACTAATGGGGAAAAAAAAAATTCTGAGGTTGTGAATGAAAGGCTTTCTTCCAGGGTCTGTAGTCTTAGAATTCAGCAGATACTGGGAAAGGATAGAGAGTTACTGCTAAAATCTATTTTGTTTCCACACTTAAATTTCTCTGTGCAATTGTTGGACATTCTTACCTTTCCTGTGGTGCTTGGGTGGTCAACTGTGTCTGCCCTGTGGCTGTAGTTACTCTGGCAAGTCTCTCCCTCTCCCTCTCTGCATATGTATATATGCAAAGAAATGTAAACAAAAAAAGAATGTGATGATATTATAGTAGTTATTATTAACAGATTCATCAAAGACCAATTGAAAGTATTTCCAGTGAGTTTCTGGTTTGGCTCATAATTACAAAGAGAAGAGGGTCTTAGTTATTTCTTGGTCCTACACTATTGAAACTACAAATATATATTTGGTATACTTAGCATGTACTATTCTATTCTTCTGGAAAAAATAGAAGATTAGAGAATTTTTATGATGTGCACTTGGGAGAGATACAAGATGGAAAAAAGAAGCTGACTTAGGTTAATGGTGGGAAGTTATTTGGCCTTTATGTAATGTCAGGAAAGTCGTTTGCTCTTAGAGGTCTGGGTGGTACTATTAAATTTAATTCACAGGTTCTTCATTGTTCTATTGCAGTTACGCCTTGAGGACAAAAAAGGAGTTCCTATTGCAAACGAACGTATCTTCCTCCACATACAGAAAAGGTCTTATGCCACCAGCGCCACCACTGATAAGCATGGCCTGGTGGAGTTTCCCATCAACACCACTGGCATGCATTCCTCCTTCACTTTCCACGTAAGTTTGGAAGCGAGAACGCCAGGAGAAGTTTTGTAACAGAGTTGCAGCTCAGTAGTTCTTACTTCAAGAAAAACAGATTCATATTCCAATTTGCCTTACTTTGGAGTGAATTATGATACACTCTTGATAAACAGACTCCTAGGAGAAAGAACAGGGAATGAACTGCCATACTTTAAAGATGTCCTTTTAAATATTGTATTCTCGGGCCAGAGGGTTAGCTCAATGGTTCCGGCGCCTGCCTCGCAAGTGCAAAGACCTGGGTTCGATCCCTGGTAACCACATATAATGCTGGGCATGGAGACTCACGCCCACCAACAATCAACACCGCATACCACAGTGCCGGACGTGTTGGCTCACGCCTGTAATCCCAGCACTCGGGAGGCAGGGACAGGAGGATTGCTGAGTTCGCGGCGGCTTGCCTGGGCACCATAGTGAGCTCAGGGCCAGCCTGAACTACAAAGCAAGACCCTGTTTCCAAATTTAAAAAAAAAAGTTGTATTCTCAATTAATTATTCTCTTCTTTATTTTGGTCCTATCCTATATTTCTCAAGAAATGTTCAAGGAAAAAATTTGAAAGGATAACTTTTTTTTTTCTATTTGGGGTATAAGTGTTCTCAAACTGCCCCAGATATTATGTTTATTTCCCTGACAGCAGACACTCATGGCATAATTGAATTTCTGGGTTCTGTGGTAGTCCTTGTTTTAAAAAATAGTAACTACCCACATTTTTATGGGTCTTCATCATTGATGGTAGGAAGCGCCATAAGAAACTGAAACACTTGTTAAAATTATGGTGGAAAAATGAACTAAGCAGAATGAAGCTTAAGAGGAAGATGAGCGGGAACGAGGCTCAGAGGGAGAGCACTTGTCTAGAATGTGCAAGAACCTGAGTTCAGTCCTCAATACCGCAAACAAACAAGCAAGCAAAACCCCACAGCAACAGAGTGGAAGATGGCGTCTGAATTACTAAGGAGCCACCAGTACTGTATGAGAATGAAGTATAATTGCCACACAAGTAAATTCTGCAAGGCTGAAAGGTATAGAGCTTCCGAGACCGTACGAAGGCCAGTCCATGATATTCCATTAGTGGTAACATTCACCTATGCATTGGTTCTGCTGTTTATTTATACAACTTCAGGAAGGCATCTGTTTGCTGAAGATCAGGTTAGCCCCTCATCACAACTGCTGTCCTCAGTGAGATTTCCTAGTTCCTCTGGCTTTGCTCTATTTGGATAATAGCCTATACAAAAGATACTCTTCACTTTTCTTCACCTATAGGTAAAACACTTTCCAAAAACTTCTGAAATTAAGGAGACTGAACATAAGTTCATTCAATCAGCAGTAAGGAGCAATTTTCTCCAGTTTTTATTAAGAAGCCTAAAAATGTCCAACAATACAGTCAGGTAGGGGAGTAAGCTTATGCAGCTTTGAACAGGAGTTCTTTCTAATAGGTATATTTATTTTTGCTTTTCCAGATCCACTACAAGGAGCAGAGTCTTTGCTTTCAGCACTACTGCGTTCTAGAAGAGCCCAGGGATCTATTTTACAGGGTGGATTATGTTTTCTCCTTCAGCAAGAGCTTTGTCTACTTGGAGCCTGTGGGTGGTGTCGTACCCTGTGGCCCATTTCACACAGTTCTTGCACATTACACTCTGAACGGACAGGTCATGGGGGAGCTGAGAGAGATGGTCTTCTATTACTTGGTGAGTTCCGCCTCCACGTTGAGAAAGAGAATCTGAGCACGAGGCCCAGCATATTGAAATCCTTCAATTCCCGACTCCCCTGACTTTTCCCTGGGGTGGACAGTGCTTTCTGAGCCACAGCACCGCGTATGTTGCACGGGAGACAGATCTCAGAGTGGGCAGCAGTACTGAGAAAAATGCTTTTTAATTTAGATCGTGGCCAAAGGCAGCATTGCTCAAACTGGAACCCATGCTTTCCTCATGGAACCAGGAGAATGTGAGTGCTCTGAATCTACCAAAATGTCTTTGCTGTATACTGCCAGCACTCAGCAGCAGGGGAAGCCCCACAACTGAGCAAAATAGGGCCGTCGTGATGCTTCCTGTGTGTTATCACAAAACACTGGATGGCTGGAACTCAAAGTTGTGCCTCTTATGGATATTCTTGCTCTCCTCAATAGTTCAGTTCGAGGACTCTTAAAGCAAACATTACCCCCACGCCTTTAAATATTCCTTTTCTGGAAATGTAATTTTAAAACATAAAATCCTCTTATATGTACCTGAGTCTCTGTAGTCAGCGGAGGAACTTCACACACAAAAAGGCAAAATGTAGGTTGTTTTTTAGTTAATAAGATCTAAATGTCATCTGCCTCGGTCCTTCTACCATTCTAGCTCCATCAGTGTTTGAATGATTACTGAAATGAGCCGAATTGAAGGGGAAGCTCAGTGTTTGCCTAGTTTGCACAAGACCCTGTGTCTGATCTCCAGCACTGAAAAAAGAGGGAGGAAGGAAAGAAAGAGAAATCATAGAGTCGTTTGGAGACTTACTAATATCTTTGATTTCAGTAATGATAGAAGAGATCTATAGTTGCACAATTTTCCCTTGCAAAATGTGAGTGCTGTGAATACTTGGTTCAAACAAGATGTTTGAAAGAAAAAGTGTGTTTATTTCTAAGCGTCAGCACTTCACACAATAACCACAAGGACTGCACTTTGCAGCCCCGGTACCAGGTCCCATCGGGACTTGGTCACGTCAGTTGACGTGGTTTCGTTACTGTCATTACTGGAACTCAAAGTTGTGCCTCTTATGGACATTCTTGCTCTTCTCAATAATTGTTAAGCATTTCTGAACAGGAGTTACTCCTTGCCCCGAGCCCCTTATTGTTTTAAGAGCTAACAGATGCTATTTAACCTTGCCAAAGTATAAAAGACGTAAGAGATTACTATATATATGATGCTCCAGGAGGGGAAAAATAGCATGGACACGTTTTTCACCAGCCAAGCTTTTTCTGGAGGAAGATGCCCTGCACTGCTCTTCCCCACCCTCACCAGACCATTCATCTGCAGACCAATAAGCCCTGCGTATCTGTAGGAATCTCTGGGGCGAGGCTGTGGTTCAGCCACTTGGGTTTCCTTCCACTACCTGGGTCATGACCCTCTCTTCCCTCCCCCTCTCTCCCACAGTTAAAGGCCACTTTAATCTGTCCATTCCTGTGGGGCCACACATGGCTCCCACCGCTCAGATGCTCATCTATGCCATTCTACCCAACGGGGAAGTGATCGCAGATTCTATGAAATTTGAGGTTGCAAATTGTCTTTCCAGCAAGGTTGGTACTTTCTTTTCTAAACCCGATGACAAAAACTAAGGGAGCACAAATGGGGGTTTAAGAAGGACATAAATTACTGTGTAGATAAAGGATTGAGGTCTTAATAACTTAGTTACTTATTCAAAGCCATGCAAATGTTATGGCAGGACCAAAGCTAAAATCCAGACTTCCCAACTCTTTGTTCAACACACTTTTATCCGACTTTATCTTCTTTATTATTTTGTATGCGTATGATAATAATATTTAAGGTAAAGTATATCCATGTATCAAGTTCCTCTGTGTACAATAGAATTTTGTTAAATATGTGCTATACAGGAGATCTCTCGGACTTATTCATCTTTTATAATTGCATATTTGTGTCCTGTCACTAATATCCTCTTTTCTCCCCTTTTCCTAACCTCAGACAACCACAATGCAACCCCCCAAATAATACAAACAAACAAAACAAAAACACCTCACAATGCTACTCTCTTGAGTCACACTCTGCTGTGTATTCTAAGTAGAACCCAAGCTAATTTAGGCGAAGATGATAGGTAGACAGACAGACAGACACAAAGAAAGATATCCACAGTTAGAATCACTGTCATTTCACTAGGAAAAATACAACAAATATGTAAATGGTCCTTACAAATAATGAACAAGAATATCTACCATTCCCAGTTGTTTATTGCTTCAGAATGTGACCATCCCAAGTGCTGCCTGGTTCAGTCAGCTCGTGTGAAGGAAAGGAAGCACAGATCCTCAGGACGAATGCATCTATTTTAGCAAAGTAGTCTGCGTGTGGGATACGCGAGTGACAGAAAGCTGGGGTGGGCTTCAGGCCTGCAATTCGAAGTAGTTCACAAAGGTTCTGATTTCTCTTTATCACAGGTGGGTCTGAGCTTCAGCCCAGGACAAAGTCTCCCAGCATCACGAGCCCAGCTCCGAGTCACAGCTCCTCCTCGGTCGCTCTGCGCCCTGCGAGCTGTGGACCAAAGTGTGCTGCTCATGAGACCTGAGGCCCAGCTGTCCGAATCCTCAGTGAGTCGTCTCCACTGGGGGGATAAGAAGGGGCCATACAAGGGGCTCAGGGAAAGGAGGAACTCCTGTTCAGAAATGCTTTATAATAGATAACTGTCAAATTTCTTTAACATTTATTATCATTTTTAATGTTTATGGCATTGCAAAGAGATTTCTTCATTATCAGGTATAGAAGTGTATTTTGGAAGAATTTATCCACGTATTGTGTTCAAGATGAAGCAAATTAAGACAAGCAGGCCGGGCGTGGTGGCTCATGCCTGTCATCCCAGCACTCGGGAGGCAGAGACAGGAGGATTGCTGAGTTCGAGGCTTGCCTGGGCTACATAGTGAGACCCTGTCTCCAAAAAAAAAAAAAAAAAAAAGACAAGCAGTAAATTTTAGAGCTTGTGTCTGACTTCAAATGGTGTCCATTCATCTAAAATTTATTATTTATCAGTTGCATCTATAAATTATTACCCGTTTTCCTTTGTTTTTTGATTTTTCTGGAAAATTTCAACATTTATATTTTAATATTCTTAGAAATTTTGTTTTAAATTAGCTTGCTCTCATTCTTAGTTTTGAAGCTATTTATTGTTTCCTGATTATTTTATTTTTATGTCTTGTTCTAGTTTCATGGATGTGATATTTGCGATGTGTAGCACAGTTTTATGGGATATTATGTTGTGATTTGCATTTTTCTTTTGAAGTTTTCTTTTGTTCTCCAATGTGCAGATATTTCCTAATTTTCCTCTGTTTTCTTGTTTTGGTCTCTGTCATTCATGTTGGAACCTCACTGATGATCCTTAATTATTTATTTGTAGTTTTAATGAAGCAATAAAAATTGGTCTTTGATTTTATAGTCTGGGCTTGAAAATAATGCTGAGCACTCCATGGGCTTTGTTGTTGATTTGTGAGCTGGTCAGTAAAACTGTGAAAGGAGCATGCACAACACTAAAGGTGTTTGTGAGGGCATTTTCCACGGCATGTCCATCACATCCCAAGAACAAGCTCCTTCCTGAGACAGCCTGCGTGTCCTCTGCAGGGAAGTGCACTGGCCCACTTTCCCTTTGGCTTCCCTCACACCATTTTTTTGTTTTAGTCATGGTCTCGCTTTGTAGTTCAGGCTGGCCCTGAGCTCACTGTGTAGCCCAGGCAAGCTTCAAACTCAGCAATCCTCCTGCCTCTGCCTCCCAAGTGCTGGGATTACAGGCATGAGCCACCACGCCCGGCACTGTGCTATGTGGTATTGATGGCTGGTGGGCGTGAGTCACCATGCCCAGCACTGAATGTGGTTACCGAGGATCGAACTCAGGACCTTGCGCTTGCAAGGCAGGCACTGGAACCACTGAGCTAAATCTCTGGCCCCCAGAATTTTAACTTTTTTGATGTTGCTGTGGTTTCTTGGATACTTGGAAAAACTTTAATCTTTTCTTGACATGGTAATCACCTTTAGGCTAAAATATCCTTCGAAAAAAATATCTAGAAAATCTCTAATGGATCAGGAATACATTTATGAATTTCTTTTTTGGTACCAGGGATTAAATTTAGGACTTTGCCCTTGCCAGGCACACAGAAGTGCCACTGAGTTACATCCTTGGCCCTAAGAAATGTTTTATAGTGATCACATTGGGGTTTTTTTTTGGGGGGGGGAGTTAGGAAAAAAAGCCAAGGAAAAAGCAACAAAGAGATTTCATTATTGTTTTTCTTGTCTTTCATAGATATATAAACTGCTAAGTGTGATGGAAAATGACTTCATTCAACATTTAAATCCCTGGGCAAATGGCCCAGAAAGTTGTCGGAATGATATCTCTATAAATATTGATAAATTGATATATTCAGACTACCACAAAGAGGACAAGGATACTTTCAGACACCTAGAGGTAAAGCCTTTATTGTTAACTAGTGCTCTGGCCTGTGGATTATTTAAGATTAACACAATATGATACTGTGATGAATCTCAGAGTCAGGCTGGTGGTATAGCACTCACTGACCATGAGAAAAACCCTGAGTCTGATCTGCAGGACCATACGGGGAAAAAAAGAATCATAGAAATTGTCCAACTGAGATTTCTTTTTTTATGCTAAGGAAATGGAGACATAGAGAGGGTCAGGGACTTGCTTATGGAAGAGCTGTCTGTGGCAGAGTCAGGAGCAGGACAAGCACCTGGCCGTGGATCCTGGGTTCCTTCCAGCATACTCTGCTGTTCTGTGGCACCGAACTGAACTTTATAGTATAGTACTCAGATTTGCTGTGCTAGAGCATGAGTAACACAGTTCAAATTATGTAAAATTTGTCAGGTATAGATATATAACATTATGTCATGAATAGATATACTGATATTTTGATATGATTTTAACATATTTACATTTGATTGGAAAATCATTGTTTTTTCAGAGCATGGGTTTATACACATTAACTAACCTGAAGATCAAAGATCCTCAGTTATGTCCTGACTACGCATATCTCCCAGTAGCAGGTAAAATAACAAGTCAACTTATACTGGAAGTACAGAAATTGAATTATTTAGTATATGTGCTGCCGAAGCGAGCACAGAAATTGAATTATTTAGCAAAGAGGATGACAGTGAAATAGCATAGCACATACATTATTTGAATCTATGGGAAAGAAGCCAAGATTACATGAGCAAAATGACAAATTAACCACCCAAAAATCTCTGGACGGTAAGAGTCAAGGACAGGACTGGGACACTTCTTTTGATTGGCTAGACACTGCAGCTGTCCAACCAGCAAAACCAAAACCAAAAACAAGACAATAAGATGACATAATGATTACTAAAACAGGTATACGGAATGTTCGAGAAAGGTGAAAAACTGAGAAGCCTGAGAAAACATTCTCGGGTGTAGCATACAGAATGAAGAGAAATTTTGCAAGAGTGTAAGGGAGGAATAAAATGGTGAAAAAATCATCTGAAGAAAAGAAAAAGATAACCAGAGAAATGTCAAGTTGCACTGCGCAGCGACTATAGTCACTGCATTTCCTAATTCTGTCTGCAGTATTTTGAAACTTGCAGTCTTGCTTCAGGCTATTTACTTTGAGTGTCTGTGGTCAAACACTCCTCCTCTAATTCTATTTCATCCTTTCCATCAGTCTCTAAAATATTATTCTCCAAAATAGTAAAGATTGTATTAGGATCCAAACCTTCTGATGTGTGGCACGAAAGAAGTCAATTCTGTTCAAAGATCAATTTTGTTGCTGCAGTGAGACAAAGTAATTGAGTATTAAATTCCATCACATATAATAATGTGAGGCAAGGTATTCATTCATCTGGTGTGATGAGATTGTGAAATATTCCCCGGATAATGAATAAACAGCAGCTCCATGGCATAATTTTTATTAATAGAAGATGATGCAGATTTTGGACATATGATTCTTAAAATCATTGATCACAAGGACAGATACATAGTTAGGTTCCAAGATAAAGAATAAAGGAAAAAAAATAATAGGACTCAAATTCAGAGTGGATTACATTCAATTCAGGATATCTTCGATTTACCAGAACTAGTTTGATATACATATTTTATTGCTATTTAACAAAAGCAAGTTCAAGGGGCTGCTATTCCTTCCGCATACCCTGGTTACCCTTTGTCAAAGATCAGCAGTAGCTGAATGTGTGAGGAATTGTTTCTACATTTCCTATTCTGTTCTGTTGATCCACATATCATTTTTTTTTGCCACTATCAGGTTGTTTTTTTAAATCACTATTGCTTTGTAGTATAACTTGAAGCCTGGGAATGTGATTCCTCCTTCCTGCTCTTGTTGCCCAAGATCTTTTGCTCTTTCTGGGTCTCTGGTGGTTTCATATGAATTTCAGGATTGTTTTCTCCAGTGATGTGAGGAATGCTGTGGTTATTTTGAATGGCATTGTGCTGAATCTGAATATTAATTTTGGAGATATGGTCATTTTGACTATATTGGTTATGCCTATCTAAGAACAGGGAGTAGCTTTCCATTTTCTGATGTCCTCTTTTTTTTTTTTTTTTTTGAGACAGGGTCTCGCTTCGTAGTTCAGGCTGGCTCTGAGCTCACTAAGTAGCCCAGGCAAGCCTCGAACTCAGCAATCCTCCTGTCTCTGCCTCCCAAGTGCTGGGATTACAGGAGTGAGCCACCATGCCCAGCACTGTCGTATGTGGTATTGATTGCTGGTGGGCTTGAGTCACCACACCCAGCATTGTATGTGGTTACTGGGATTGAATCCAGGACCTTGCGCTTGCGAGGCAGGCACTGGAACCACGAGCTAAATCTCTGGCCCTCTGATGTCCTCTTTGATATCCTCTTCCAGAGTACTGTGTTTTTTAAAGTTGAATTCTTGTTTTTCTTTTTTCTGAGACAGGGTCTCGCTTTGTAGTTCAGGCTGGCCCTGAGCTCACTATGGTGCCCGGGCAAGCCGCCGCAAACTCAGCAATCCTCCTGTCCCTGCCTCCCGAGTGCTGGGATTACAGGCATGAGCCACCACGTCCGGCATTGTAGTATGCGGTGTTGATTGTTGGTGGGCGTGTCTCCATGCCCAGCATTATATGTGGTTACCGGGGATCGAACTCAGGACCTTGCACTTGCGAGGCAGGCGCCGGAACCACTGAGCTAACCCTCCGGCCCAATGTTATCATTCTTTATGGCAGGTTAAAACTCCATTTTACAAAAGAACCATATCTTCTTTATCCAGTCTCCAGTTGATGGGCATTTGGGTTGTTCCCAGGATTGGACTATCACAAACTGAGCTGCTATGAACTTGGGTGCACATATGTCACTATGATATGATTCTTTTAATTCTTTCATTTATAACCCTAACAGAGAAATAACAGGGTCAAATGGGAGCTCTAATCCTAGCTTTTAGAGGAATCTCCACAGTGGTTGCAGGAGTCTACATTCAGATCAACAGTGGAGAAGGGTTCCTTTCTCTCCATAGCCTCACCAGCATTTATTGCTGGCTAATTTTGAGATAGCGGCCATTCTTTGTGGAGTTAGATGAAGTGTCAGTGTTGTTTTCATCTGCATCTCTTGAATGACCAGTGATGTTGAGCATTTCTTCATATGCTTCTTGGCTGTTTTTATTTCTTCCTCTGAAAAATGTCTGTTCATTCCAGATGCTCATTTTTGAATTGGGTCTTTAAATTGGGGGGGGGACTGTTCTTTTTTTTAAAGTTCAGAGTACTGTGATTTTTATTGTAGAAGTCTTTTACATCTTTGGTTAGGTTGATTCTGATGTACTAATTTTTTTCTTGATGCTTTTATGAATTGCATTGGTTTCCTAATTTCTTTCTCAGTGAGTTAACTATTCCTAGGAATAGTTATAGATTTTGGGGGGTCTTCT
This sequence comes from Thryonomys swinderianus, assembly GCA_004025085.1. Taxonomy (NCBI): domain Eukaryota; kingdom Metazoa; phylum Chordata; class Mammalia; order Rodentia; family Thryonomyidae; genus Thryonomys; species Thryonomys swinderianus. The sequence continues at coordinate 16,848 of PVIC010014649.1, read as the reverse complement.
ATGTAGAGGATCATGTGATTTGCAAATAATGATAGTTTGACTTGTTTCTTATTTGTATTCCTTTTTTTTTCTTTAGCTTGCCTGACTGCTCCTGCTAATGTTTTCAGAGCTATATTGAATAAATGTGGTGATAGTGGGTGTCCTTGTTTTGTTCCTGATTTTGAGGGGAAAGCTTTCAACTTTTCTCTATTGAATATGATGTTGGTCATTGGGTTGTTGTAAATGGCTTTTATCAGGCTGGGATGAAAGCTGTTTTTTTTTTTTTGTTTTTTTTTTTTTTTGAGACAGGGTCTCGCTTTGTAGTTCAGGCTGGCCCTGAGCTCACTATGGTGCCCAGGCAAGCCGCTGCGAACTCAGCAATCCTCCTGTCTCTGCCTCCCGAGTGCTGGGATGACAGGCGTGAGCCACCATGTCCGGCATTGTGGCATGCGGTATTGATTATTGGTGGGCGTGTCTCCATGCCCAGCATTATATATATGTGGTTACCGGGGATCGAACTCAGGACCTTGCGCTTGCGAGGCAGGCACTGGAACCACTGAGCTAACCCTCTGGCCCCACCTTAATATTCTTGTAGAATTCAGCAGTAAATACAATAGGTCCTGGTTTTTTCTAATTGGTAGTTTTTTAAAAAAAATCATTTTTTAAAATCATTGGTTGTTATTGGGTTATTCAGGAGTTTTGTAAACCCTTGGTTCAGTTTTGGTAATGCATATATATTTAAGAATCTATCCATTTCTTCAGAATTCTATTTATTGGAGAACAGGCTCTCAAAATAGTTACTAATAATCTTCTGGATTTCAGCAATGTCAGCTGTGACTTCACCTTTTTAATTTATCATTGCACTGAACTGGATCCTTTCCTTTTCTTGTAAATTGGCCAAGGGTTTGTCTGCTTAGTTTATTCTTTCAATGAATCTGCTCTTCAATTAATTCTTTGTATTTATTTTTTAGTTCCAGTTGCATTAATTTCTGCTTTGATCTTTACAGTAATTTTCTTTACTACACTAGCATTGAATTTGGACTGTTCTTATTCTTGTAGGATCTTCAGTTGTATCATTAGATTATTTATTTTGACTTTTTTCCCCTTAATATCAGTATTCAGTTATAAACTTACCTATGAGGCCCGTTTTCATTTTTGTCCCATAGGTTTTGTTATACCATATTGGCATTATCTTTTGATTCTAGGAACTCCCTAATTCCTTCTTTGATTTTTTTTGCAACTCATTGAATATTTAAGAGCATATTGTTTGATTTCCATATGTTTGTTTAATTTCTGTGTTTTCTTTTGTCATTGGCTTCTGGTCACTTTGCACTATGACCTGATAATATATGTGAGATAATTATAATTCTTTTGCATTTACTTAAGCATGCTTTATTAGCTAGCATGTGGTCTACTTTGGAGAAAATCCCCTGTAGTGCTGAGAAGAATGTGTATTTTGTTGGTTTTTGTGGGTGGAACACTCTGTAGATATCGATTAAGTTCTTTTGTTTAAAGATTTGGTTCAACTCCCATTTTTCTTGATTTTTCATCCAGTTATCTATTTGAGACTATGGGATATTGAAGATCCCACTATTGTTTTGAATGGGACCTTCTGAAAGGCTGCATTGTGCTTCTTCCTTCCCTCTGAAGTGAAAGCCCTACTTTCTCTTTGGAAGTCTTCCCTGTCTCTCCTACTCAAACAAATAGACTTCATTTTCTCCTCTAGCTCAACCTACACGAGGATTTTTGTTTTTCAAAGATTTTACAGTTTCTACTTCCGATAAAGATTTTACTCACTCCCAAGAAGGATAGCTAAACACAATTTCCCATGCAGTCATCCTAATATTTTAATGTCAGCAAGTGAAGATGTGTATGTATTATGTGGTGTGCCAATAGTCTCAGAGAAACATTTTGTCTTCTTTCATGTAAAATTCTTAGTAGCTTTCTCAATGGACCAAAACGCCATCCCTATGGACATAAAGGAAGAGCCACCCACTGAGAAAATCCGAAGTTACTTTCCTGAAACATGGATCTGGGACTTAATAGTGGTGAAGTAAGTAACTCCCATTTACATGATCTGCTTCGGGTATGAAAACATTATTTCATGACTTTCGTCTATTTTCTAATTTACCTCAGTGAAAGGAAAGAGAGATCAATTTGCAAAACCTTGGTTTAATTAAATCAAATCACCAATAAGTATTTGTGTACTTGTCCATCCCAGAAAGCAAATTGGGCAGTAAATTGGAGGCAATCCTACATAGAGTAATCAACTTGGAAAATCATAACTGATAAGATTATCAAATAGTACTTAACAGAGAATTCAATCACAATTTCAAATCCATCTTCAGTTTTCTAGTGGTGGCACAAAGTCTGAGGTCGTGTGAGAAGTATGACATAGTTGGAAAAACAACTTTTGAAAGGCTGTTATTTTTCTACCCTGACCACCAATTACATGGTTTGTTTTCTATAACTTTTTGGAGAAGACTCCAAAGCATAGCAATAGGTCAGGCTTATCGCTTACCCATCTCAGCAGTAACCAGTTCACCAGGTTGCTTTTTGTCCCTCACACTGCCACCCTCCTAGCTCATCCGGTGTGGCTGAAGTAGAAGTTACAGTTCCAGACACCATCACCGAGTGGAAGGCAGGGGCCTTCTGCCTGTCCAATGACACGGGACTTGGTCTCTCCCCCGCCGCCTCCCTCCAAGCCTTCCAGCCCTTCTTTGTGGAGCTCACGATGCCTTACTCCGTGGTCCGTGGGGAGGCCTTCACGTTCAAGGCCACTGTGCAGAACTACCTTCCCGACTGCATCCGGGTAAGAGGAGCCTGGCCCACGAAGGGGAGAAGGGCAATTATTATGAGTGAATCAAAACAATTTAAATTTCACAAATGAAAGGGCAATGAAAAGTTGCATGGAGCTCACTAACACCTCTTCCAGATCCTTGATTCATTCCTTCTGCAGCTACATGTATATAGTAATGTGCCGCTTTGTGAAGGAAGTGTGCTCTGAGAAATGTGTCATTAGGGGATTTTGTCATCATTGCAATACCGCAGGGTACTTTAACCACGATGGCACAGGGCAGCTACTCCCTGTGGCCTTCTGCTGCAGTCAGCACAGCATGAAGGAGGAGTGCTGTTTAACTAAGTGTAAAAATTTAGTACAGTGAGCTCATAATCCAGTAATACTGTGTTGTTGTTTCTTGCTCTTACCAAATCTTGTGTACTTGCACAACTGTGTAATACTTGTATACTACATCAAAACCCATGGTGCAGAAGGTTTATTTCCAACAGCATCAGTACAAACACGTAAGTAATGTGTTCTTACAATTTTGTAATGGCCACAGTGTCACCAAGTGGTAAGAAATTTTTAATTTCACTGGGTCTCATGGAGCCACCGCTGGTATTTGATCTATCCTTGCACTAAACGCTAACAGAAGGCGTGTGTTTACCACTCCAGTAATAGCTAAGTCCTAAATTAGAAGGGACACAATGAACTTTTCTCTCCCCAAATACATAAAACACTAGTTGTGATATCACAGTTTACAGACTCCAAACCTCAACATTTTAAAAAAGTTTTGAATCTTCACTGGAATATTATATATACACATCACGATCACACACAATATTGAGAATTTGTACCAGCATATGACACAATTTAATTCTCATTTTTTCCCATTCCTTACCCACCCTACAATCCCCACTACTATATAAGATTTGTTTCCTTTTTTATTACCATCATATTTTTTCTTCCCCTTGTTACTTACCCCTACACCCCATTTCCCTTTGAATATTTTCCATTTCACAATATCTACCATATATTCTAGGCCTCATTTACATTTTCAGTTTCTCCTACCAGAGAAAAGATACAATATTTACAGATCTGTGACCTATTTATTTCACTTATGAGTATGTCCTAAAGGTACATCCACTTGAATATAAATGACTCAAACTTATCATTCTTCATGGCAGAGTAATACCTATTTAATAGAAAAACCACATCTTCTTTATCCAGTCTCCAGTTGATGGGCATTTGGGTCGTTTCCAAGATTGGGCTCTCACAAACTGAGCTGCTATGAACATGGGTACACTTATGTTGCTGTCATATGAATCTTGTAATTCTTTCATGTACATACCTAGCAGGGGAATAGCAGGGTCAAGTGGGATCTCTAATCCAAGTTTTTTTGAGGAATCTGCACATTGATCTCCTAATGGCTGTACAAGTCTACATTCTCTCCAACAGTGGAGAAGACAAATCTCAACATTTTAAAAATTTATGAAAATACCTTATTATAAACTAGCCTGCATACCTAAAAATGACATGTCAATACCATTCAGTCCCACTGTTTGGATTTTCTCTACCTGTATATACCATTTCATTTACCTGTATATACCATAATTCTTCTTTCTGCGCATCTTACGTGTCTAGCAATGAAAAACTCCTTGAGGACAGGAGCCACTTATACCCTAGAAGTGCCTTGTGCACATAAAGCTGCAATCTGTTTTCAAACTAATAGATAGAGGAGAACATAGATTAAAAAAAAAAAAGAAGGAAGTAAACTCAACCACACGAACTACACAGAAGCCTGGGAGAAATCTCATGAATCTAAACCCGCAGGTAAATTTCCTGAGGTCCATGTTCTTTTGTGGCCTTTTCTTGTCTTCCATTAGTGATACCAAAATACAGTGAATAAATACAAACACATATCTATCTCTATGTTAACTTGTACATATATATATATAAACTTCTTATATATATACTTATATATATAAATATATAAACAGTTTATATATATAAACTTATATATACAAACATATATATAAACTTATATATAAACATATATATAAACAGTTTATATATATAAACATATATATAAACTTATATATAAACATATATATAAACAGTTTATATCTATATAAACACAATATATATATAGATATAAACTGTTTATATAGATATAAACTATACACACACACACACACACACACATATATATAAACAGGTATCCTATCAGAAGTTTGTACAGCTCACTATGAAAGCTGTCACTGCATCATTTTTCAAGTTGGTTTTCTGAGCGTACTCCTTCCAGTCCATTTCTAACACTCCGATTCCTTCCATGCTCTTTCACTTGGCTCCAGCCCTTGCATACAAGGGCTGCCCTTCCAAAATCCTCTCTTTCGCATCTCTCTGCCCCATTGGGGTGACAGGTGAGTGTACAGCTGGAAGCCTCTCCCGACTTCACGGCTGTCCCACTAGCAAAAGACCAAGATTCATACTGTCTGTGTGCAGATGGGAGGCAAACCGTGTCCTGGCTGGTGACTCCTACATCACTGGGTGAGTGAAAGTACCTGGAGGCAACTCTCTGTTCCTTTAATTAACTTCTTCACTTTGGGCCCCAAGAAGAAAATACCAGGCCATACTGCTTCTGAGCCTGCACTTGCCAGCTTCTTAAATAAGCCCTCGAATGGCTCATGGAACTCAGGATGCTTTGTGGATCCCAGGGAGTTCAAGGGTATCCAGTCCCTGTACATCCAAACTCAGGTCCATGGGCCGTTTGTTTCAGGGAATGTGAATTTCTCTGTGAGTGCGGAAACACGAGAGTCCCCAGAGCTTTGCGGTAATCAGGTAGCCACTGTCCCTGAAGCTGGGAAGAAAGACACTGTCATCAAACCTCTGTTAGTGGAGGTGAGTGAGTCTGCTTTGTTTGATAGTGATATTGAGTGCAGACTGTCTATAGTCTTTGACTGAAAAAGAATTTAAAGAGCAAAATAAAAGATAGATAATAAGAAACAGGGAGATAGTTATTTTGCAAAGGGGAAGGGAACTGAGCTATGGGAGGGAGGAGGGTAGGACAGGAGAAGAGGAAGTAAAGAGTATCATGATGTATTATGTACATGTATCTAATGATGAATATAATCATTATGTACTGCAAACCCATACTAGTAAAAAAGAAAACAAAAATATACAGCCATGTGACACCCAATATAATATCTCAAATGGGCAGCTCTCGAAAACTGTCCCGTGGGTCAGGGATTTAGCTGCATTGTGCCTAACCTTGAAAGTGCAGGGTCCTAAGTTTGATCCCCAGTACAGCAAAAACAAAGCAAAACACCCAACCAAATCTGCCCTTGAACTCACATGATTGCCATCTGGGCATCTGCCTGCTTAAACATGTCTCTCAGGTATGTTCATACAACAGGATCACAATAAAGTCATTTCATACAGCCTTAAAGTAATTGTAAGCATAGCACAGAGATCAGTGTGTTTCATAGCATATGAGAACTTCATGCCTTAGTATTAATAGAGTGACTGTTTTTCACTTTCTCCTACTTGTTTTTCCATTTCTTTCTTATTATCTAATAATTGGACTGGGTATATTCTGTGATAATTCTTTTGGTACTGGTGATTGAACTCAGGGCCTTCCCACTGAGCTGTATCACAGCCCTCTTTTTATTTTTAGACAGGATCTTACTAAATTATAAAGTTGCCCTGGATGAGTGGTATTTGTAATTCTCCTGCCTCAGCCTCCCAGAGCGCTGGGATTACAGGCAGGTTTCACCTTGCCTGGTTTTGTACCAGCAACTTTTCTTTGGAATGCATCTTTCTCTGTTCCTATCACAGTTTTCTACCTTTTCTCTTAATTTTCCTTCTAATACCCGCCTTTTTACCTGGGCTGCTCCAAATTTCTCAAACTGTATGCCCATACTCAATGTAACAAATTAGAAATCATCTAACTCAAGACGAAAATAAAGGGGGCATGGAACCCTGTCAAAAAGGCCGCCACTACTACTTTTCTGCCTGGATATTCAGCATCTTTTCATCTCTGAATTTTCCTTTTGCCCATCCAAGCCTGAAGGAATCAAGAAAGAATATACCTTCAACTCATTTCTGTGCGCATCAGGTAAGAGTCATTCCGAACAACAATAAGAAGATAACAACATCTTAAATGACAGTAACCTAACCCCACATAGGTCAAGTAGATGATATTTTGCAATATTCTAACCAGGATATGCAGATACTAGGTACCTTATGTTCATAGAATCTGAGCCTTGTAGATTATGCTAATGTAACTATTAGTATTAAAAACATGGCTCCATGCAGGACAGCATATCCTCTCACAAGAACTCCTTTCTTTAGAGAAGGAGAACCTCTCCATGTAGCACAGAGGACAGCCGAGAAAGAGAAGCTCAGGAAATGCTAGAGAGAGGACAGAATCATGACATACCTAAAATAATAGGAACAGTCTATGGCATATTTGTCAAAGGAGCCTATGCTTCTAGTCTTGCAGCATATGTAAATAGTTTTTATGGACAGGAAAATTTCATATATATATGTATATACTATAGCAAATCATGAAATTGTGTACTTATGTTGGTATTTTTATCCCATCCTTGTAATATGAATTGCTCCTATACCATATGTGCTCCTGAAATGACCATCTGAGAAGAGGGTAAGGGCATTTATTATGCAAGATAAATGTGGAATTCTGCTAGATGTGAACTTAAGAAAAGCACAGAGCCTGTATGGTGGCTCACACCTTCAGTCTCAGCACTCTGAAAAACCGAGGCAGGAAGATCAAAAGTTTAAGCCCAGCCTGGGCAATTTAGCAACTTAGCAAGATTGAGCCTCATAAAAAGGTAATGTGTAGCTCAATGTGAAAGTCCTGGGTTCAGTCAGTTCCTGGTACCTTTACCAACAAAACAAAACAAAACAGAAAACCTGGTACAGATCATGTCTGCTGTCGTTCTCAGTAATATCCCCGGGATCTAGAATAGTGCCCAGTAGAAGATGATTTTTCAGTGTATAGTTGTTTGAAGAATTAATGCTTTAAAATAAGGTTTTAAAAGTACACTCTTGGTCTAAAATCCATGATTAGAAGAAATTTAACAAAACTTAGATGAGATAAATGATTTTGGCAAAAGTGACAAACATCCTATGACTGCAGAGTACCTTTGAAAATATCATTTTACTTACATATTTCTATAGGAAACTTGGTGTGGGAATGTGATGAGGGGAAGGAATAAATATGATACAGAAAGAAAATAAAAGAGCATGTATAAAGGAGGGAGGAGGGGGGAGTGGGTAGGGATATGGGTAAAAATGAGAATTAACGTGTGGCATATACTGGTACAAATTTCCCAATGTTATATGTGATTTTGAGATGTATATAAATTGTACCAATAAAGAATTCAATTAAAAAAAAGAAAATATCATTTTACAGTTACTGAAAGTCTTAAATTATGTTACAGTTAGGGAAAGGTAGAAGGTATTAAGTGGGTCCCTACGCATGAATGAGATTTATTTTTGAAATATCTACAGAGATTGAGTCTTACCACCTTACAATCTTACCGTTGGTTCATTCTTGTTTTCCTGGTAACTCATCGCTGTATCTAATCTCCTTGCCACCCCTTCCACACAACGCCCACTGTGGGGACTCCCAGGAAAGGAGTATCCTTTAGTAGCTAATGGACTATGTCATTCATGGTCATGGCAAGAGAGAGGAGGCCCCGGAAGGCAAGCAGCTACATTTGGGTTATTATTTTACTCTTGCATGTTAAGTGTCTATTCATACACGAGCTACTCATTGAGACAAAAATACATTATTTTCATATGTCTACAAAGCATTTTAAGGAGGCCCCAGTGGCGATAGGTAACTCAGGAACTCAGAGCCTTCTTTTGAATGGCTCATGAGGTGTTTCATGTAATGGATAATAAAGAGGATGAGATATAGCCTGCGAAGTCACCCAGTACTAGGAAATGTGAATTTGAAATATTAAAATCTTGCACATTTTTCTAAGAAGGTAGCTAGTCAAAGTTTGAGATGTAGGTATATGACCATTAACCTTAGGATTAAAAAAAGTAAATATCAAAGATAAATGTCTGTGTATTATATTTTTTTAATCAAGATGCTGGGAAATCTGAAGACTTATCCCTGAAGCTCCCACCAAAATTGGTGAAAGATTCTGCCAGAGCTTATTTCTCTGTTTTTGGTGAGTTACTCAGCCCTTAGAGGACTTGGGACCACAGTCCAAGATTCTGTGTTTCCATACCACGATACTTTTTTGCTTTTAAACATAGTTTTTAACTGACTTCAACTCTTTAACTTCTTTCTCACACTTCTTTTTCCTCATTACTCACTTCATTTTCTATGTATCTGACCCTCCAATCATGTTAAAATTCCTCTACCTCAGCTATAAATATCCTAACTATAAATATCACTGATATTGATATTATCCTTCTAATATCAAGGAGAACTGATATTATCTTTCTAATATCTAATCCTTGTCACATTGATGACAGTGGCTGCTCTGACGTCTCATTTGCAGGTGACATATTAAGTTCTTCCATAAAAAATATACAAAACCTCCTCCAGATGCCCTATGGCTGTGGAGAACAGAACATGATCCTGTTTGCTCCTAACATCTACATCCTGAAGTATCTGAATGAAACTCAGCAGCTGACTGAGGAGATCAAGTCCAAGGCTATTGGCTATCTCAACACTGGTGAGTAAGGGACAGAACTTCTCTCATGATTGTAATCTAATCTCCTTGCTACCCTTTCCACTTTCTCTCTTCAAGCAGGCTGGGCCTTCAGTGGCAAAGCAGAGCCATCGTCCTGAGTGCTGGAGAAGTCAGAGACATTGGTGGTCTCTCTGCCACAGCCTGTCCATGCGGAGACCCTATCTGTCTCTGATTCCTCATAAGCATCTGAAATTTTCCACTGCAGGTTACCAGAGAGAGCTGAACTACAAACACCCAGATGGCTCCTACAGTGCCTTTGGGCACAAAGATGGCAAGAATCAAGGCAACACTTGGTAAGGAAAGGGGCTGTACAATGCTTGCACTTTGCGATAGCTTCACGCGAGATCCCTTGAGCGTCATTTTACAGAAGTGGAAACTGTTATCTAGTGTAGATAAGTAAACGTCTCTTGAGTGCGCAAACAGTAAGTGGCAGGACTGAGATTTCTTCAGGGCCTAACTTCTCTGACTCCCAAACACATTTCTGACTCAATACACCAGTGCTCTCTCATTTCTTCCTAAGACCCATCATCACACATAAAACGCTGGGTTACTGAAATTATCTTCTAGCATCCAGAGATGCTAGAACTGGAGGCTGAAAAAGCTGTGGCCATTCTGCTCCATTAAATGCCACCGCTTGTCTAAGGAGCCTGCACAGGGGAATAGCAGATAATAAATTAAAAGGATATAGGAGGAAAGAGCAGGATGGATGCCAATGGAATGTGGGGAAATTTAATTTTGGGGACAGAAAACACTGATAAGGTGCTAGTATGTATAATAGAAGGTTGGAGGTTTTTTTTTTTTAATTTATGAAAGAAAGTCAGTGGAAGGGAAAAACCCGAGCCAGGGAGTAGAAATGTCTTAACCAGCCACCTGAGTGAGCAGAGGTAGAGCCCCAGCGCGTGAAGCAGCAAGGAAGCCAGCCAAGCAGAGGTTGGAGGCCCTTGGCAGCGGATTAGTGGTAGGTAGAGCCCGGGGACAGACAGCGCAGCCCTGGGGACCCCCTAGCGGCGAGCACGCAAAGGCCGCACACTGACCCGGAGCCCGGCGGTCCCCGGAGGCCTGTGTGTGGAAAGGGCTGCGTGAGAAGCAGTGGTTCACGGCCTGCTCTTCACATCAGGCTCACAGCCTTCGTGCTCAAGAGCTTTGCCCAAGCTCGGCCCTTCATCTTCATCGATGACATGCACATCAGTCACGCCTCGAACTGGCTCTTCCAGGGGCAGAAGTCCGATGGCTGCTTCAGGAGCTCGGGGACCCTGATCCACAGCGACATGAAGGTGATCTCTGTTGGGAGCTAGTTGTGACCGCAGAGCTCATGCAGTGATGATAATTTTTCTAAGGATAAAGATAACTGAGAAGAAGGGACCAGAAAGCGTGGGAGGATGGCAGATGGGAGGGGAAACCCACCTACCAGAGGGGAGGAAGAAACGGAGTGTAGGTTGGAAGTGGCCTGTGCGGTGTGGGCATGTGAATGAGTGAACTTCTAAGGAACCATAGCAGAGGAAAAATGGGTCACAAGAAGAGGACGCAACTTCAAAGGGGTTCCTGCAGTGGAATTAACCTCTCTTTCATCTCCTGTGTTCATAGGGTGGAGTAGACGATGAGGTGACCCTCTCTGCCTATATCACCATTGCCCTTCTGGAGATCCCACTTCCTGCCACTGTAGGTACCACGGTGCCACTCCAACTTGCCAGGTTGCCTGGAAGCCTGCTGACTTCTGGCTATGCCACGCCTTGACATGCTAAATGTCAGTTTTCATTTGGCACAATCTCACACATGAGCTAATTTCTGACAAGAAGAATATACTTATTGAGGGCCGGAGATTTAGCTCAGTGGTTCCGGCGCCTGCCTTGCAAGCTCAAGGTCCTGAGTTCGATCCCTGGTAACAATGCTGGGCATGGTGACTCATGCCCACCAGCAATCAGTACCACATACCACAGTGCCGGGCGTGGTGGTTTACGCCTGTAATCCCAGCACTCAGGAGGCAGAGACAGGAGGATTGCTGAGTTGGAGGCTTGCCTGGGCTACATAGTGAGCTCAGGGCCAGCCTGAGCTACAAAGCAAGACCCTGTCTCCAAAAAAAAAAAAAAAAGAATATACTCGTTGAACAACCCTGGATTATCTTACAAAATTAATCCAAAACACAGGCTATCTAATCCACTCCTTGTTTATAGTTTAATAAAAAAATAATCTTTTTATAAAAGTATACTTTAGAAAAAGATGGGGAGAGAATAGATGGACAGGTGGGTAGATGGATGGATAGAGAGACAGGTTGGAAAAAGACTGGTATGTCTATCCTGTAGTCTCTATAGTCATTTCAGGACCCAAGCCGCCCTTTGCCCAGAGTTCACAGCATCACTGTTTGTCCTCACAGCACCCTGTTGTCAGCAAAGCACTGATCTGCCTGGATTCAGCCTGGGAAACAACAAAGGAGGCCACCCACCGCAGCCACGTCTACACCAAGGCACTCTTGGCATATGCATTTGCCCTGGCAGGGAACCAGGACAAGAGGCAAGAGATACTGAAATCACTTGATGACGAAGCTGTGAACGAAGGTGAGGGTGTTTGTCAAGGTTTTTCTCTCCATTTCCAATGTATTGCAAAGAGGAGTGAGCTCCTGACAATAACTTTCCCTTTTGATTTGATCAACTACGAAGTACTGAGATCTCTGTGATGATTCCTCACATTCCAAGGCGAGTGCCCCTTTTGCATTCATACTTTCCCAGGGATATTTTGTTCTTTAGTTTATTCACCTTCCTGTCACTGGTACAGTACACAGGAAACCTGCAATGTGAAGGAGAAGAAAGTTAATGTGGCCTGTAGTTTTTGGGGGTGCAGTCCGTGGCTGGCAGGATGCCAGGCAGAAGAAGAGCACAGTGGAGTGATGGTCCTCAGCTTTTGGCAGCAAATGTGGAAGCAGAGGATGTGCAGAGGAGCTGGAGAGGCGGAGTCAGGGCTCAGACAGTAGCCAAAGTGTCGCCTCCGTGACCCGCCCAGAGGCAGCCAGAGGGGCCTTTCTAATTCCTCAAGTGGCTCCCAGGGTGACCAAAGTGACAGTTTACCTTTGCGGTCACGTGGGCCGAGGACGAGTCCCACGAAAGCAGCATTACAGGAGCATCCGGGTGTTTCCATCTCTTTACAAGACAAGCAGGGGGCGTCCTTTCCCATATGATTCGTCTAGTTGATAAGATACCAATGCTACCAAGGGAAGGGACTACACTCCACTACCACAGCGCCTTTGTTTTACTGTTTTTGTTATGACATTGAAAAAGCTTGGTAAGTTTTATCTTTCATTTCGTCTAAGCAGGGGACACATAACTTTAGATTGGAAGTGAGCGGAAGAAGCAGTGAGAAATCGTGCCATATTCTCCTCACTAACTGTACGAGAACGACACTTGTGCAAATAACGCAGTCGATACCTTCTCAACTTCTGTCCTCGTTACTTTCCCCAACCGCAGAAAATAATAAGCTCAACTTTTTACCCTGTACTAATACATTTAAAAAGCCACTCCAACTTTTAGATCTATTTCTTTCTCTATACCATCATAATTTTAAATCACCAGAGTTGTTATTAATCCTTTGTGCTGATCCTGAAGGCAGCTCAGTTCACTGGGAGCGACCCCAGAGACCCAGGGAAGCAGAAGGAGATTTGTACCAAGCCCCGGCGCCCTCTGCCGAGGTGGAGCTGACGGCCTACGTGCTGCTGGCTCACCTCACGGCCCAGCCGGCCCCGACCCCAGAGGAGCTGACTTCCGCAGCGCGCATCGTGACCTGGCTCACGAAGCAACAGAATTCCCGCGGTGGCTTCTCCTCCACCCAGGTGGGTGACTGCCTTCGTCCCTGAGAGTTAGGGCGTCGTGAGAGGCCAGAACGTGAAGTAAATGAGCAGTAACAAGGGAGAGCGCGCGAGAGAGGGGACAGAGCGAGTCAGAGAGAGGTCGCTGGAGGGTATTCTGAGTCTGCAGAAAACGAGCGCGCGAACCAGAAACATTTCCTTTCCCTCGGGTTTCCCTCATTGCCTGTGCTGGTGTTTGAGAGTTCTTTTTATACCTTAATGACAAAAGCAGGGTTGCACCTCTGAGACCCTTTAGTCAGGAAGCAAGTCCCGATTTATGACTGGCTGAGGTTCTGAAATGTCTAGAAACTGCGAAGTGATCTCTCCACTGAGCTAGCTCTGTGGATTGTCTAACATGCGGTCTGGGAACCAAAATGCATTTTTAATGTTCCTGGTGCCTGCGGTTCAGCATGTGCTCTTCTCCCGAAAGACTGTCCTGATTTTTTTTTTTTTTTTTGAGACAGGGTCTCGCTTTGTAGTTCAGGCTGGCTCTGAGCTCACTATGTAGCCCAGGCAAGCCTCAAACTCAGCAATCCGCCTGTCTCTGTCTCCCGAGTGCTGGGATTACAGGCGTGAGCCACCACGCCCGGCACTGTGGTATGTGGCATTGATTGCTGGTGGGTGTGAGTCTCCACGCCCAGCATTCTATGTGGTTACCGGGGATCGAACTCAGGACCTTGCACTTGTGAGGCAGGCGCCGGAACCTCTGAGCTAACCTTCCGGCCCGAGACTGTCCTGACCTTAATTGTAAGTAGGTCACCCTTGATTTTTCTCAGAAGTAATAGAAATGCACGCTTCCTCTCACCGCCTTCCGATATGTGGATCAGTCAGGGCTGTTCACCATTCTAGTTCTAATAAGAAATACTTCTAAAAGTCACACCTCTGACATCACACCATAACCTTTATTTTTGGTATAAATGTCAGAACTTTAGAGGAGCTTGTGGAAAGGTGGATTTTCCTAAAGGAGAAATAAAATAAGGGAGAAGAAATTTTAATGATCTGTACCCCTTTGCTTTGTAATGTTTTCCCCTCTATCTTTCCTTTAAAATGGATGAGCATGCTATGAAGGTGCTGTCTGCGTGCTTGTTTTTCTGTTTTGAGCGCTGTTGTCTAAAGGACACCATCAAGGTCCATTTCTAATGAGAAAGAAAATGGGGTGTGATGGGAGAGACCCTCTATTCTCTAGTGTGGAGAGAGTGAGAGTCGCCAAAGAGAGAAAAGTCATGGACAGCGGTAGAAATAGTTTTTCACTTTATTTGATTAGAATACTGTATGGACAATACTTGGCGACTACCTTGGTGTCTCTTGAATTCACACACAAAGCCAGAGCCTGTTTGGCGAAGAGGGAGCACGAGATTATGACCTTGTGGGAAAATAGCAGGTGTCACTCTGGGTTTCCAAGGCAAGTGAGAGAAAACCAGGAAATTATAAGAAGTGACCCCAACTCATATATGTATCTATTTTTACTTGCCATGAAATAATTTATTTTAGGGACAAGTAGGTATTATCAGATAGATTAATTACCAGATAGATCCTAAATTAATATTAGTCTTCGAACTAAAGTCCAGAGTTCATAACTCTGGAAAATGGGGTTTGAGGAAAAGCACCTAACAGCTGATGTTCTCTTGAGCTTCCACATTTGTCTCTTCCAGGACACAGTGGTAGCCCTCCATGCCTTGTCCAGATATGGAGCGGCTACTTTTGCGAGAAGTGGAAAAACGTCTTTGGTGACAGTTCAGTCTTCAGGGAACTTTTCCACAGAATTCCGAGTAGAGAATAGCAATCGCCTGTTATTACAGCAGGTCTCGTTACCGGACATCCCAGGGGAGTACAACATAAGTGTGTCAGGGGAAGGATGTGTGTACACGCAGGTAAGATTCTTGTGTTAAGTCAGATAGACTCAGCTGTAAACTCTCCTTGCTCTGGTGCAAACCTTACCTATTCCTCCCTATGTAATGAAAGCAAATCAGGGGACATGGCATGGTGACAGACTGTGGGATCCTCTGGTCTGGAGATGACTGTTTATATTCTTTAATTCAACAGACAGCTTTGAAATACAATGTGTTATTGGAGAAGGAAGGATCTGCCTTTGCTCTCCAAGTACAGACAATACCTCAGACTTGTGATGATCCCAAAGCCCACACAAGCTTCCAGATTTCACTGGAATTCAGGTAAGAGTCTGCCTCTGCTACCCAACTTTCAAAATATTACCACTTTGAGCTTTACAGAAAGTATGTTTAAAGTTATCTGAACTAAATCTTTTCACTAAGCTTTTACTTTACTTGTAAAAAATCTCCTTAAGGAAGTCAGTGGGGAGATTCCTAAAAAAACTAAGATTAGAGGTCCCATTTGACTGTGGAATCACCCTGCTAGGAGTATACACAAAAGAATGAAAAGAATCATATCATAGTGACATATGTGCACCCATGTTCATAGAAGCTCAGTTTGTGATAGCCCAGTGTTGGAAACAATCCAGATGCCCATCGACTGGAGGCTAAAGAAGATGTAGTTTTTCTATAAAATGGAGTATTACTCTCCTTAAAGAATGATAATTTTCATTTCAAATGGATATACCTTCAGGACATACTCATAAGTGAAATAAATATCATATGTAAATATGTAAATATCACATGTAAATATATGTGTTCTCTGGTATGAGAAACTGAAGATGTTTATGAGTTCTAGAATGTATGATGGATAACATAAAATAGAAGATATTCAAAGGGAAATGTGGAGGAGTAATAAGAGGTAAAGAAACGTGATGGAAATAAAAAAGAGAAAGCTTATGTATTTAGGGGGTGAAAGGTTGTGGAGTGGGTAGAGGAATGGGAAAGAATGAGAGTTAAATCATGTCATATACTGGTACACTCAATATTGAGTGTGATCATGATGTGTATATACAGTGTTCCAATAAAGATAAAAATAAACTAAAAAATCACCTTCACCAATGTGGGCAGTGGTACATTTGTAGAGCTGTAAATGCTGCTTGTCTGCCTGCTGCATTCATTCTCTCCATCATGGTCAGGGAGTAAATTGCCAGAGCCAGCCGGACAAAACAGCGGTGTCCTGAAGTTGAGGGGCACGGATTAAGAAAAGAGAAGAAGACAGGAAAATGGGCTCGGGAGGACCTCTCAGTCAATACTGAGCAGGCACCCGTTTATTGAGCAGGTTTTATTTATACTTTTTCAGAGGGCCAACATGGCCTCAAAAATGGTTACATTTTATCTTATAGGAGAAGAAAAACAGGAACAAAGCACCCAGGAAATCAGCAGACAAACAGGAGAAGGATGTCAACTAGCACACACTTAATTAACTCTATTAGAATTTAGTCCTAACCTACACAGGAACAGGAAGGAAAACAACATGTTGCCAACTTGAGGAACAGAGGTCAGGGGTCCAAGTCAGAGGTCGTTTACCTTCCCAGTCAGGCGTCCCAATGCAGCGATCCAGAGGTCGCAGAGCATCTTGGGAGCTGGGCAGCACTGTTTGGCATAGTGCAGATCTCGCAACTGCTAGTTGGT
>PVIC010014648.1:0-36267 GCA_004025085.1 Thryonomys swinderianus | reverse complement strand
GGGTCTCGCTTTGTAGTTCAGGCTGGCCCTGAGCTCACTATGTAGCCCAGGCAAGCCTTGAACTTAGCAATTCTCCTGTCTCTGCCTCCTGAGTGCTGGGATTACAGGCGTGAGCCACCACGCCCGGCCATATTCTCATCTTGTTAAAAACCTGAATTATTCTTAAAGAGGTGGGGAAAGAAGTAAGGGTGGTTGAAACTACTGACCCTTATTAGTTCAGGCTGGGGAAGAGGAGATGGTAAACCTTGCATTACTGGTTTTGATTATGAGGGAGTGACAGGAAAGTCAAAGGATAAATGAAGATGGATATGGGGCTCCAAAGATCATCAGGATCATTTTTAACTCTTCTCTCACCTTTACTCCTGTATAGAATGTCTCTTACTTTCTCTTTTAGCAACTTTCTATATCTAATTTTTAATCTCTATTCCTATAACTACTCCCTCTTTACATCACATCTGTATGATTACAAGTGCCACTTAATTCACTGTTGTCTTCCAAATTCCCTTCTATCCATCCACTGTGCACACAGGTTAGAGATGAAAAACTAAAATTTTTATGGCATTTCCAAATTCAAGTACCTCTTTCACATTGGGTAAGAGGAAATTCATTTTATTTTACAAGCCCAACTTTAATACTCCCTAAGTTCCAGGAAAACAGACTATGCCTTATCTTGTTTGCTAACCTTAGTGCCAAGGATGGTGGATGTCAGAGTATGCTCATGAGAAAAATCCTTCCTCTAATATGTCTCTCACCTATTTTCACTCTACTAAACATGCATATTAGGACACTTCATTGTAAGATAGAGTTTGTAAACAACTCGTTTGAACTCGTTTGTCCAAAACTACAAGACTTTTTGGGACAGTTTCATAGGATAGTCTAATTTCCACCATTTCTCTGGACTGTGCTATTAGGTATTTGCTAAGATTCCATAATTTAGGACTGAGAGGAATTCCATTATTGAAAAAAATATACTCACACAGTTACTGTAACAGGGTACTTTATAAATTTTAAAGTAGCAAAAGAAAAATCAACATTCAAAATTTGAACAGAAAGGTGCTAGATTCAGAGTATTTATAGGTCCTTGAAAGCAAAATTGTTAGATTTGGGCAAATTCTTAGGAGACCTGTTGGAAGGCATTTAAAAAGACCTAAATCTAAATTTACTAAGCAAAAGATAAGAGTTTTGCCTAGTGTTCTGGATATTTTCTTATTAACATGTTTAAGGAGAATGAAAAGAGGGGATGGGATACTGTGGACCATGGAATTTGATATGCTTTCATGTATGTTGAAATGCTAGATATTGTCAGGCAATGCTAGATGGATCACTCCTTATGTAGACATCTTTTAGAATCTACAAAAATTCTGCATAAACCTGTGAGCTATGCCAATTTATTAAACCA
Organism: Thryonomys swinderianus; assembly: GCA_004025085.1. Lineage (NCBI taxonomy): Eukaryota > Metazoa > Chordata > Mammalia > Rodentia > Thryonomyidae > Thryonomys > Thryonomys swinderianus. The sequence continues at coordinate 34,868 of PVIC010014648.1, read as the reverse complement.
CTTAATTGTTAGATATATGCAATTTATAAATAATCAGTTTGTAACGTGTTTTGAAAATGGAAAATGCTAGCAAGTGCTCAGAATTATTATATATTAAAAGCCTTTGGTATGTAATCATGTTACTTAATAACTGGCTTTTTAAAAGGCATACTACTTTATAGCTCAAACAAATTTCTGATCCTGAATTATTAATACTGCATGGCTTTAGTAAAACAGTATTTTGAGAACAAATCACAGGTATTGGTCAAGTGACCTTTTCAGCTTATATAATGACTTGTGTACAACTCTCTTCCCTAGCCCTTCCTTACACCAATACACCCTTCCTTTAGTCTGTATAATCTTCATTTAGTGGCTCTTTTCATTCTTGGTTATCATGTCCTCTCTGTCTTCAGCTTTTTTCCTTTCACCCATTAATGTACCTTCTAAAAATATCTTGTATGAAAATCTTTTTTATAGTCACCCTAAATTAAACCATGATCAAAGACAATAAACTATGTGCCATTAAGCCATGAAATGTGGTGGTGGTAAAAAGCAGGTACATTTCCCACATGTACTATTATTAATTATTTCAGTACTACAATGATCTAGTATCTCTGTGCTCACTAATGGCTTTGTTTCCATCTCTTGACAAGTCTTGGTTCAGAAGAATGAAACTCCATAATTCCACTTACCGTGTCTATATTGGCAATTTTTAGAGGAGGCAACAAAGTTTTTAATCCTTCCTCACATATTCAAGTGCTAATGTCCATATTCTCACACTAGCTTTCCAGAATCTCCCTCATTTTAGGCGATATTCTCCATCTTTGTCCCATAACTTTCAATTTCCTTACCTCTGCTTCAACCTAAACCTACCTCTATGCCCTTGTGTGTCTTCTTTATTAGCAAACTCTAAGTCATTTCTCTGTACAATGCAAGTTCAAGTTCTACTCTTCCTCAGGCATTTCAATTCACATATTTATGTTACTTAACTCTTCACTCTTCCCACTGAAAAGCTTGGTATCTACAACTCTACTCCTTGCAAACATTTCTACCATCATACCTAGTAACTCTTAATCCTGAGGTTGCTCTCAAGTTAGATTTGCCATTTGACTTGTAGCCTACTTCTTCTTCCTTATTTAATTTTTTTGAGACAGGGTCTCACTTTGTAGTTCAGGCTGGCCCTGAGCTCACTATATAGCCCAGGCAATCCTGGAACTCAGCAATCCTCCTGCCTCTGCCTCCCAAGTGCTGGGATTACAGGTGTGAGCCACTTCACCTGGCACTATGGTATTTGGTACTGACTGACGGTGGGCATGAGTCACCATGCCTGGTATTGTTGTATGTGATTACTGCGATCAAACTCAGGACCTTGCACTTGTTTGGCAGGCACCAGAAACACTGAGCTAAATCTCTGGTCCTCTTAGCCTACTTCTTTGTCACTCTCTAGTTTTACAGATTTTTATCATCTTCCACAGGGACTCACAAAGTTCATTTCCAGCTTAGATCTATCTCTTCTATGACCTACATCTCACATATGCACTGCCTATGATGTCCAAATGTAACTTTAACTCCTATCATCTTTTCCATCTTTCATTCTGTTTTACCCTTTACACATTCTCACTTCAGTAACTGGGCCTCTAATTGAGGTAGGAGTCACTGCTGTCTCACTCTCAATACCCAATACCTGTGGTCTATCAATTCAAATCCAATTTACATACTTCTAAAATACCATCTCAAATCCATCCTCTTTTCCCTATCATTAGCTTATCACTCTTCTAGGGTATTTTAACTGTGGTTTGTCTGTTTCTACTCTTGATGCCCCATAATTCATCTCTCCCCTCGTAAAGTAATTAATGTCATTCCCATTGTATGTTTCAATTCAAACTCCTTAATACCCCATTTCTTCTTCCTACTGAATCCAAACGTCAGGCCCTTCTCTTTGCCTAACATGCTACAAACATGTGCATCTTTTTTCAATGTTTTAATTTCTCAAATCATCAGTTTTCTCCTTCTGGACCTTTGCATGTTATTACCCTAACGTGCATTTTCCCCCCAAATGTACAGCCTACTCCTTCTCTTCTTGTAATCTTATTTTTTTAATTGAATTCTTTATTGATACATTTTATAACTTCTTGTAATCTTGATATTTAGGGTGAATTAAAAGCCATGTTAGGATAGTATAGTTGCAAGACTAGGTTGAAGAGGTAAGAAGGATGGCTTTGGGATGTAATTCACTACTACTTCAATCTTCCAAAAATGTCATTTCTCCACTTGAAATCTTTCTCATTGTTCATATTTTCTCTCAAACATAATGCTTCCTCTCTGAAACCCTAGGTTATACTTAAGATAGCCATCTAAGAACTGAAAGTGTTATCTGGCCTTCTCAGCTTTTCCTCTCATAAAATCTCTTGGCTTACTGAGGTCATGACTAAGTATTTTTTTATTTGTGTCTTGACATTTAAGCAGTAAGTGTGTATTTATCTTATTAATGCTATCAAGATGGAACTTGATACCACCTAGAACTCCTACAATATCTGAATTTTAATAGCTCTTTAAAATTATTCCCCACCTTTGCCCAATCCACCAGCCATTGAAAGAATTTTTATTACTAAACAATATACCAAGAAGTCAAGTCGCCATCCTTACCTTCTTTCCTTCCTTTCTAAATCAACTACAATCTACTGAGTCATTTTCTAGTGAATTTTCCTTTTTCTCCACAACTGCAACCAAACAGGAATGATATTCTTTTCAATTCCCAAGATCAAAGACCTTTTATAGATCCCCTGATTTCTCACTTTCAGTGTTGGCTCAATTAGGAAAGGGGAGATGGTCATTAGAAATCATTTGGTTGCAAGGAAATAGAAACCACTCAAAGAAATTTAATCAAAACAGGGAATTTATTAGGCAAATACACATGTCCATGTTGGGATTCCAACAGCTGTAATAGGTCAACAGCTAAAAACCACACTTTGCCAAAGGATAGCTCATGCTATAATCATAAGTTTCTAACTCTGAAATCTGCACAATCATGAACAGAATATCCCAAAGAATCCTCCTGTATCCTGAATAAGAGACTAGTTTGTGGATTCACTTCTGCTTGCTTTTTGCTCCTTATAGTCCTTTATGCTGGCCTCAAACTTGTCAAGCACATGTTGGCAGACATTCATGAGCTCATTCAGGCCTCTCTGAAATGGCTCAACAGCTGGAAGAGCACCTCGAGTCTGAATGCGCAAATTAATTTTGCTCTCTGAAGGATGCGTCGTAGTGTAACCACAAAATTCCACTTCTGGATTCTTCATGATCATGTACCGCAGAGAATTTCCTAGAGTATGGTCCTCCTCGTGCAATACAAATGTCACACAGTGTCTATCTGTTCCAGCTGCTTGGACCATTTCCAAGGCTGTCTTCCTCTCGCCTTCAGCCACTGAGGTCTTCAATCCAGATATTTTTCTACACACATATTTTTTGTAAAGGTGAGATCATACTGAATATTGTTCTGTGACTAGCTTTTTTCATTTACTATACTACAATTGCATTACATTAATTCACCCCAGTCACAGAACTATCACTCTTTCATTTTCCTAACTCCACAACTTTTACCCATAAATAGCACTGCCTCCAGTTTCTCCTTACTCCACATTTCCCACAACAGGAGTCTCAGAAAAAAACAAACTTAAATGTTTGCAAAAATATGGTTTTGGCAGTCGCAAGAAAAAGAATTAGGGTGGAACCTGCTGCAAGATGAAAAGGGATTTGAAAGAGCTGGAAACACAACTTGCTTTAGTATAAAAATAGAAACTACAGATTAATCAACGTGCAGGCCCAACTATGGCTTCCATTTGCAACAGAAAGTAAAGTAGTAAGTGGAAGGTATGAAACGAGTCTAGCAGGAGGGAGAAAACTTAACGTTTAGAGCTTTAAGAACAGTCTGCACAGAGAAGATGGAGAGCAGTAGATACTGGGTCTTTGGTCTGACTCCACACGCCAGCACCAATTCTCAGGCACAGTGGCCTGGTCGTGACTTCACACGTTACAATTCTAACGGTGGTAGGCACTCAGACCTGACTCTGGTCGGCCAACTTGTCTTCCCAAATTGCTAGCATACTTCCAGTCCATGTGAACACATCCACATCTCCTCTGCCCTTCTACTCAAACAGGTTCACTCGCCTATCTCTCCTTTCCTCTCAGGGCTCCAAGTCAGGGCCCTGCTGCCAGGCCCAGACGCGTGCCCCACCGCCACTCGCTTCCCTGGCCCGGCGCACCACGACCGCCCCACTCCAACCATCTCCCCCGCCGTTACCTTTCCAGTTCCTGGTCTTCTTCCATCGCAAGCTGGTTTCCCGGATCCTAAAGCGGTGCTGGCGGAACGGTCCCACTGAGCAAAACGCGCGGGCGAAACAGGAAGGAACGATCGACGGAAGGAGCTGGGCGGAGCCGCAGCGGCGTCGCACTGCCCGGAGGAGGGGCGGGGTGTCGAGGCCCCGCCCCTGGACCCGCCCCGGAGCAAGGCGGGGCCGCGCGACTGCAGCTCACCTGGCTCCGTCCGCGAGCTCACCTCGTCTGCGGCGTGCAAAACCTGGCCCCCATCTGAGCCCGGCCGGGCCTGCGTGCGTCGGAGCGCGGTCTCGGTGCCTTCCAGGCGACAGTGACTGGGGCAGGGCCTCACCTGTTCTGGTCACTGGCCTTTCTGAGGCCAGGGTAGGAGCTGTTCCGGGCTGGACTTCTCAGGAGCCCCGTTTTCAGTGGGTCTTTCGTGGGACACCTGGGTTAGGCTGTACTTGCTCAAAACGCCTCAAAGAAGGAGAGGATAACATGCGAGGCAATTAATATCATAACAGAACACTAGAGTTTAATTAAGGCGATATTTATCTTGCTGGGTCCTCGCAGGTGGGACATCTCCAGTGAGGCCGGGGACACAAGTCTTCTTCTCTTGGGGAAACTGCCAGGTGGAGGACACTCCCCCAAGCTCTCCCCACTCCTGGAGTGTGTCGGCCTGCCGCGGACTTTCTTTCCCTGTCCTCTGTGACCGATCGTACCTCACCTCAGGAGCAAGACTCTCTTTTTTGTTCGCGGGCGCTCCCGCCCGGAGCCTTCAGGTACTCTCTCCTCTGCGATCGCCCTCCTCCGCCCTCCAGACCCCGGCCGTCCCAGCCGGGCTCAGCCGTCCTCCCGCCCAACACACCTACACTGCTAGCTTCCTACGCCACCTGTTCCCTCCCCTCCCAGCTGTTACACTCCTCGCGGCGGCCGCGGGTGCGCGCCGAGACTTCTCCGGCGTCTCCAGCAGGGGAATCAGGCAAGCAGTGGGGCCAGACCAGAGAGAGTGGGGGAGGGCAAGCGGCGCGGGGCGGAGTGGGCTCACTCTAACCTGGGAGCAACGGCTTGCCCTGGCCCGCCTTCTGGGCTCTCGGATAGGTGAGTCTGCCCTCTGGCCCGCCCCTCTCCCGCCCTGCGCCGCCTCCGATTGGCTCAGGTGCGTGTCGGGTTGGGCCGGTCCCGGGCGTTCGCCCCCAGGAAGGCAGCAGGAGCGGTTGAGAAGTGAAGTCTTGGCCGGAGTTTGCTTCTTGCCAGGAAATTGGCGGCGGCGACTGTGGCGGTGGCGAGCCCCGGCAAAGCGGAGCCCGCCTGGCTCCCGTGTCTCTTTCAGCGGTCTGCGGAGAGCGGGAGTTGACGCTAGGCTGAGGCGCCGGGAGCTCGTGCTTGCCCCGGGCGGCCAGGCTTTCCCGGTGAGTAACTTTGCCCTGCCCGCTTCGCTCCGCGCCCTTCGCCGGCTCTGGGCAGCCGCCTCAGGTGCGGGCGGCAGCGGGGTGTGGGCTAGCGCCACTGCCCGTTGGGAGCCTCCGACCTGCGGTTTCTGCTCGCCGCTGGGGCTGCGGGGGCATGGTGGAGCCGGGTGCTGAGCTGTGGAGAAGCTGCCCGGAGCGCAGTGCCTGCTGCGGGGCAGGCGCCTGGAGGGCGGGCGGCCCGGCTATTAGCACTTAGTGATTTGTGTCGCCGTGGTGCAGATCTGTCCGTCGTTGCTTTTTAAGGGAGGGAAGAAGGAAAGATGGATTTTTTAAAATTTTATTTTATTTTATGTGTGCTATCGGGAGAGTGGTACTAGCTGTTCTGACGTTAGGTTTTGTTACCCTGCAAAGGGCAGAGGAGAGAGCCTTCTCTCCATGCCTGTTGCCTGTGTGTGCTCACCTTTCCCTGAAGCCTGGAGAGAGAGATTTGACATCTGCCCGGGGCTAATTTCAAAATATCATTCTTGATTTGAAAGCAGTTGCACACAAAGCACCTCTGAGGAAAAACAGCATTCGAATTTCAAAGCTTTATGCCACGTTGTATGAAAAGACTTTTTACTTATATGTAGTTTCTGGTAATACTTCCATTTACATTTAAGATTGTAGATCCACACATTTTTCCTGCATGGGCTTCACTGTCTAGCCATTTACTTCTAAATCACAGAAATCAAGAAATAAACCAAATGAAAAGCAGTAAAAGTGCAGAAGGAGGAAACAGTTGTGAGCTTCGGTTTATTGGAACTGCTTTCGCTTTAAGATTTTCACATTCTTGTAGCAACCGTACTTACTTGGAAATTGGCCCTCTTCCCAGGACAGATTTTGATTTTTCTGTTGCGTGTACTGTGACAACGCCGATAAAGTTGGATCTCAGTAGATCAATTCCATTTGATAGATTTCCACCCCCACACCCTCTAGAAAAAGGACTTTGGCAGTTAAAAGGAAAGGGGGATGGTACTAGTATCCTGTTTGGCCTATGAAAGCTTTGTTGAGCCAGGAATAATAAAGTTTTGCCTTTTAGCTTGTCCAAGTTTTACCCTCACGTGAATTTTCCCATAGGAGTAAAATGTAGGCCAAACTGGAAGCACAGTAGAATACTTTTAATTCAACCTGCTTGTGTGGTGACATTCTTATTTTGATATCTTATTCTCTTTGTTTTTGAAATTGCTTATTACTTATATATTTAGCTACTCATAAAGCGCTCACTGCATGCCAGGGTTAATGGAAAGGGTTACTTCCTTTCTAGAGTTGCTGAAGAGTCACAGAAAGTGATCTATACCTCTGTTCCACTAATTTCTTGAAAGTAACTTGAGCAAAGTGTGTGGGAACTTAAAAGGGCACTTTTACCTAGAGTTTGTTAGAGAAGGCTTTTAAAGTGTAAGATTTGTCCAGGTCCATTCTAAATGCATATATCCTTCAGTTGTTACATTATGAGGCATGGCTGAAGGATATAGTGTCTGAGGTTGAAGTCAAAGTGGGGGCTGATGGGTTATTCATTTCAAAGTACCTCCCATTTTGGCCTTCTTGCAGATAACACTCAAATACTTATTGAACTGACTTGGGCAGAAAAATGATTTTGTATACCACATTACAAAATTTGGACTTCATTGATCACAGAGCTGTTAATTTTAAACAGGAAATTCATGATAACATCTGTGTTCAGAAAGATTTCTAGAGGATGTAGAGGTCCAGATTTTGGGGTAGAGAGACAGAGTAGGAGACTTACAATGTAAGGGTTGCATGCTCAAAGATTCTCCAGGTGACCTCATTGTCCGTAGACTCTTTATCTACTGGAGTTTGGGAACTAAAACTTGAAAAAACATACGTATTTCTTAGAATAGTGCTTGGTAAGTTGTAAGGACTTAAACAGTGCTAGTCATTCTAGGTGAAGGTGTGCGAAGGTGATGTGGCATTTAAGAGATATAACTAGGAAACTGGCCTAGATAAATGACTAGATAGGATTCTGCCTTGGAGTATGGGAGTATACTGGTTAAATTGGCTATAGGATCAGAACAGGTTATATTCAAATTTTACTATCCTGACTGAATTTGATTTCCTAATATTTAAGAAATTGTTATAGTACCTGTTTAGTAAGGTTTGAGAATCAAGTGAAATTATTCATGTAATGCCCTTGGCACAATACATTGTATATTCCAAGTGCTCAATAAATATTAGTTGTTCCTTTAGTGATGATGACATTAGTGAGCTAGTACAGTGTTGGAGGGGCTTTAACACTTTACTCGTAAGATACTGGACAAGACTACTATTGGGTTATACCTCCAGCTGAGATAGGGTAATTGCAGAGAACCAGTGTCATAGATCCTTTTAGAATGTTTGCTTCCAAGCATAGATCTGTTTTGCTCACTGCACAGCCCCAAAATACCTAAGAAAATAAATATTAATGTTCTCATAAAGGAATGAGTTGGATTATTGGGTTTGGTATGTCTTGGCCCTCAGATGTCTTCAGATTTTTGGAACAGTAATTGGACTCAGAGAAAACAAGAGAAAATTGATTCAGCCAGAAGCTTAAAGTACTTCATGTACTTATAAGAAGATGCAGAGACTATAATAGAATTGATGGCTATCATGATTCAACTGTTTTAGTGCCAGCCACTATGTTTATTTGCCTAATTCTCTCCTCCCCCCACATTTTACTGCCATAATTGTGGGATGTGTTAAGGAGGAATGGATTTATACAGGGATATAGCCTGGGTCAGAAGTAAACTGACAACAGATTCTTCATAAATTTGTCCTCTTTTGATGATTGCAAAACTACAGGGCAGAGTCCCTGAAGTCTTGATAAGGATAGCTGGGGAGCTAGGACAGAAATGTTGTGGGCAGATAAGGTTGAAGACTAATTTAACCTTTATCTTCCTGACCTGAAGATTTAAAAGTTAATTCTGGCAGTCAGTATTCTTTCGTGGAGAAATTAAAATAAGAGAAAAAAATATTTTTCTTAACATTAGGCTGGGTAAGAGAAATGAGAAATAGAAACAAATGCAGAGAATAGGCAATAGCAAGCACAATACTAGAAAAATCATTGTATTATCCACTTATAAATTATATTGCCTTCATAAGTAAAATAAATCAAGTTTTAAATTTTCTTCATCCAAAGAGTGATCCTGAAGTTTAAATGGCAAAGTGCCCCAAAGTGGGTTATTGTAAAAACCATCTATAACCAAGTTTCAAGGCCCTGTATCTTACATAAAATAAGTTGTACTTGTCTATAATAAAGATTTCCAAAGTTCTGTTGACTGTATTTTATAGCTAAAAATGAGGTAAGCATGGGAAATACTTTTATCTTCTTCTTCCAATTGGAACTTTGGTTGATAATCTTTAGTTAAATCTAAATTTTTCTTTTTTTTTTGACAGGGTCTCACTTTGTAGCTTTGTAGTTCAGGCTGGCCCTGAGCTCACTGTGTAGCTCAGGCAAGCCTAGAACTCAGAGATCCTCCTGCCTCTGCCTCCCGAGTGCTGGGATTAAAGGCATGAGCCACCATGCCCAGCACTGTGGTTTGTGGTACTGATTGCCAGTGGGCGTGGCCACCATGCCTAGTATTGTTGTATGTGTTTGCTGGGGATCAAACCAGGGACCTTGCACTTGTGAGGCAGGCACTGGAACCACTGAGCTAAATCTCTGGCCCAATTTTGATTCTTTATAAGATTTTTTATCAAGTGACAGTTACTGAATAAACAAACAAATCGGAGCCTCTTAAATGTGTGTTATGTATGTGTATGGTACTGGAGATTGTACTCAAAATCTTTACGCTAGGCTATATCCTCAGACCTTTTTATTTTTTTACTGTGAGACAAGGTCTTAGTAAATTGTCTAGACAGTACTAGCAGTGTTCCTGTTTCAGTCTCCTAGAGTGCTGGAATTACAGGCATGTGGCACCACACCTCACTAAAATATTTCAATATTGTGTCTATTGTCCCTTTTCCTCTATATCATTTTGTTTGAATTTTGCTTTTTGTTTTAACTAATAATTCAACAGAGACCTAAACTTACATCATGTGATAACACTGAGCTGTGTGGAACCCAAAAGATAGTATCTGCCCTTGGAGAACTTAAAATCTTCAAAGATATTTAGTCTGAGAGTTAATCATTCAAAGCGGAGTGACTAATTACCTTGCTTACTAGTGCCTTGGCTCCTCAACTCTGGTGACCTTGACTTCAACAATATTTTAACATTGATTCGGTACCTTGTCATTTCCCCTAATTTTCCACCTTAAGCTCTAATACATCTGTAAATTTCTATATCCTATTTTCAACTGATCCTTCCAGCTCTTTCCATCAATATGTCATGGTAGAGGGACCTTCATTTTCAGTTCTAGTCCACCTCCCTTTCTCTGTTGCATTAATATCTATTAGATTTGCAGTCTGTTTTGGACCCCTGGTTAAGCACCTTCAATATACTATTAGCTTTTTGCTGGCCCCACCCAATAACAGACCTGTACAGATTTACCCTGCTCCTTAACCTGGGTTGTATTTTACCAAGTCAGGAAGTTGTCTCTCAGCTCCTTCTTCTGCATTTCCCTCACTCAACTTGGCAGCTATTCACTGCTCTGACACTAACCTGAGGGCAGGGGTAAGACACTGGGGGAGAGTAGTAGGACAGCCATTTATCAAATAATAAGCACGTATTGCATGTCTAAATTGTCATAAATAATTTAAACACAGTGTATAGTGTTGTGCTGTCCAGCATTGTGGTCATTAGTCACACGCGGCTATGAAATTTTGAAATATGGCTACTCCTCATTGAGAAATAAAGTAAGTGAAAATATACTTCAGATTTTGAAGATTTACCAGCAAAAAAAAAAAATACAGTTTTATATATCAGTAACATTTTAGATTATTGCCTTAAAACATTCAAAATCACTCATTTCTTTCAAAAATAAGCCTACCAGGACATTTAAAATGACATTGTGGGCCACACTGATGGTTCAGTTGACTAGCACTAACATAGGATGCCATCTGTGGTTATGGTAAGGTTCACTGTCCGTGTCTATGGGGAGGGGGTGTCGCTGAAGCCTTCTCTTAGAAAGTTGTCTTTCAAGGGATATGTGAAAGAGTGGGTGTTGCCACCGGTGAAGCTTTCCCTAGAGAAAGCATTTCAAGGTCAGTTGGTACTTTGAGGGAGGAAGAGAAAGTAGGTACTAGAGAGCTATAAGAATGGCTGGGGATGAGACCAGGAAAAGAGGCAGGACCCAGTCATGTGGACGTTTTTGGTCCTGATGATGATTTTGTTTTTCAACTATGGATTTTTCCATACCTACATTGTTCACAATTTTTTATCTACCACCTTTTCTGTAATCTGCAAATGATCTGCTGACCTCATGAAGAAAATCAGGGTCACTATGTTGTGATTACATTGTTTTTCATCGCTCCTTTCCTCAATTTCTTGAAGGGTGTTTTAATCTGTTGAAGGGACATGACTCAGCCTCATCCTTTCAACTCTGAGAAGTTCTGTATTCAGTCTTTTTTGCCTGGCTCACTTTTCCCCACTAGCCTGTAAATATGCTGCAGTCTTAATTTTATGAAAGAAGCATCTCCATTAATCCCACAATTCCCTCTAGTTACTATTTTATTACATGACAAGCTTAAAATTTTAAAAATAATTTTATTTACTTGTTATTAGTACATGTTTGTAGTACATAATGGTTACATTTGTCATGAGCTGGTACGTGTACATAACACATCCCAATTCTTTTTACATTCTCTCCCCCTGCCTTACCTCCCAGTTGATTTTTTGTTCCATCCTTATTTCTTCTTCCCTTCATCTCTCCTTTCCTATTATCTTTTAATTGCTCTTTATATTTTAGGTTTCCCATATAAGAGAAACCACATGATATTTAATCTTGTGTGTCTGATTTATTTCACTTACATTATGGTCTCAAGGTACATCCATTTTTGTACAAATGACTTGAGTTTATCCTTCTTTATGACAGAACAGTATTCCGTTGTATTTAAAAAAAATGACACTAAAACAAAACAAAACAAAACAAAACAAAAAACCCTTTCATCAGTTAATGGACTGGTAGGCTATTTCCAAGACTTAGTTATTGTGAATTTTGGTGCCATAAATATGAGTTTTGGAAGATACCTAGGAGGGAAACAGCTGAATTGAAGGAACATCTTGTTTTTTCAAGAATCCTCATGCAATTCTCTTTAAATGGTACATCCATTTAAGTATAAATGTGTCTAATTTATCCTTCTTTATGGCTGAGTAACACTCCATTTTATTTAAAAGAAAAAAAACCCCACATCTTCTATATCCAGTCTCCAACAGTGCTATCCAGGAGTGGACACTGGATAAAGATGTGATTGATTTCTTGAGAGCAGTCAGTCTTTCTGGAGTGAGGTGGAATCTCAGGATTATTTTCATCTGCGTCACTTCAGTGACCAGTGATGCTGAACATTTTTTCATATGTTTGTTTGCTGCTTCTACATCATCATCTGAAAAATGTCCATTTCTTTCAGATGCCCACTTTTGAATTGGGTTTTTTAATTTGGGGGGGTTCTAATTTTTTTTTTTTTTTTAGTATATGTGCTGCCGAAGCGAGCACTAATTTTTTTTTTTTTTTTTTGAGACAGGGTCTCGCGTTGTAGTTCAGGCTGGCCCTGAGATCACTATGGTGTCCAGGCAAGCTGCCGCGAACTCCGCAATCCTCTTGTCTCTGCCTTCCGAGTACTGCGATTACAGGCGTGAGCCACCACGTCCGGCATTTTGGTATGCGGTGTTGATTGTTGGTGGGCGTGTTGTTGGTGGTTTTTCTTGTTGTGCAGAAGTTTTTTAATAAGATGAGATTCCATTTGTTGATTCTTTGTGCTGGTTCTTGTGCTACTGAGGTTTTTTTCATAAGATCCTTCCTATCCCAATGTCTTCAGGAGTTCTACTTAAGCTATCTTTCAGTAGATTAGTGTTTGTTTTAATAGTTAGATGTCTAACCCACTTTAATTTCAGTTTAGTGCATGGTGAAAGATACCAGTCTAGTTTTAGTCTTTGGCAGGTTGGAACCCCGTTTTCCGAACACTATTTATTTAAAAGGCTATCTTTCTCCCATTGCAAGTATTTGGCTCTTTGTCAGAGAAGAGGTGGCTTAGTATGTCTGGAGTTGTTTCTGGATCTTCTAGTCTGTTCTACTTATCCTCAGGTCTGTTTCTTTGCCAGTACCATGCTATTTTTATCACAGTGGCTTTGTAGTATAGTGTCAGGTTGGGGATTATGATACCCCTGGACCTATCTTTGTTGCCTGGAATTGCTTTTGCTGTTATAGTTCTCTTTTGGTTCTATATGAATTTAGAATTGTTTTCTCTAGTTCTATGAAAAATCCTATTGGTATTTTGATTGGGATTGCATTAAATTTGCATATCAGTTTTGGAAGAATGACCACTTGGAGTATACTGGTTCTGCCTATCTAGGAACTGGGCTATCTTTTTATTTTCTAATATATTTTTTTTTTTCTTTTGAGACAGGGTCTCGCTTTGTAATTCAGGCTGGCCCTGAGCTCACTATGTAGCCCAGGCAAGCCTCAAACTCAGCAATCCTCCTGTCTCTGCGTCCCAAGTGCTGGGATGGCAGGCATGAGCCACCACACCCGGCACTGTGGTATGTGGTATTGATTGCTGGTGGGTGTGAGTCACCATGCCCAGCATTGTATGTGGTTACCGGGAATTGAACTCAGGACCTTGCACTTGCGAGGCAGGCACTGGAACCACTGAGCTAAATCTCCAGCCCTTCTAATATCTTCTTTGATCTCATTTTTCAGAGCACTGTGATTTTCATTATACAGGTCTTTCACTTCCTTGGTTAGGCTAATTCTTAGGTATTTAAATTTTCTTAATGCTACTGTGAAAGATACTGTTTCCCTAATATCTTTCTTGGTGAGTTTGTTATTGGTGTACAGGAACACCATTGACTTCTATGTGTTAAATTTATGTCCTACTATGATACTGATTCTAGGAGTCAGGGAATCTTTTGGATCTTCTGTGTAGAGGATCATATCATCTGCAAATAGTGATAATTTACTTCTTTTCCTGTACATATCCCTTTTATCTTTCTCTTGCCTAATGCTCTGGCTAATATTTTGAGAATTATATGGAACAGGAGTGGTGATAGTGGACATCCTTGTATAATTACTGATTATAGGTGGAAAGCTTTCAGCTTCTCCCCATTTAATAAGAGGTTGGCCATTGGTTTGTCATAAAAAGCTCTTATCAGATTGAGATAAAGTCTTTCTGTACTTATTCTCTTCAAGGTTTTTATCATGAAAGGAAGTAAGATTCTTTCAAAGGTTTTCTTTGTTGAATTGATCCTCTGATTTTTGTCCTTGCTTCTGTTTAGCTGGTTTATTACATTTATTGATTTGCATATGTGAAACCATCACTGACTTTTCCTGGGATGAGTCCCAGTGCTTGTGATATATGATCCTTTTAATGACTTATTGCATCCTATTCATCAACATCTTGTTAAGGATTTTCTTTCATTAAAGAGATTAGCCTATATTTCTGTTTTTTGGGTTGAGTCTTTTGCTGGTTTTGAAATCAGCATAATGCTACCTTCAAATAATGATTTTGAGAGTACTCTTTCTCTTTCAGTTCCATTAGAGTCTGATGACAGTTGATGTTAGATCATTCGTGACCTTCTTGGAGTACATTTAGAGTGAATTCGTCAGTACCTGGGCTTTTATAAGTTGGTTTTAGAAATTATTATTATTATTATATTATTATTCTTTAATCTCACTGCTTGATACTGGATTGTCTAGGGTTTTTATTGCTTTAGTTTATCTTTGGTAGTTCATAGGTATCTAGGAACTTATGCATTTCTTCTGAATACTCCATTTTATTGGAGTACATGTTCACAGTATAGTTACTGATACCCTCTGGATTTCAGTAGTATCTGTTGTGATTTTGCCTTTTCATTTCTAATATCATTGACGTGGGTCTTTCCTTTGTTCTTAGCAAGATTGGCTAAGGCAGTGGTGGTGAATCTATAGCACATGTGCTGCAGTGGGTTATTACTGAAAACTCTAAAAGATTTGCAGTCACTGGACTAGGGATTTATTTTGTTTATTCTTTCAAAGAAGCACCACTTCTGGTCATTGGTTCTTTATCATTTTAGATCCCAATTTTATTAATTTCTGCTCTGATCACTGAACTAGCTTTGGATTTGATTTATTCTTCTATTTTCTAGGACCTTGAAGTTTATTACTAGGCTATATTTTGGTTAACTCTAGTTTTTTTCTCTTTTCTTTTCTTTTTTCCTGGAACCTGGAATCAAACTCAGGACCTTGTACTTGGCAGAGAGGTGCAGCACCAGTGAGCTAAATCCCTGGCCCCAACTCGATTCTTTTAATGTAAGCATTTCCAAGTGTAAACATCTCTTCTAGGACTGCTTTTTTATGGAGTACCGTAGATTCCAGTAGGCGGCACTAGCATTATCATTTCATTCTAGGAACTAATTTCTTCCATAAACCATTGTTTACTGGAGAACATATAGTTTCATTTCCATGTGTTTGAATAATTTCTGTGGTTTCTTTTGCCACTGATTTCTAGTTTCGTTGCACTATGGTCTGATAACATAAATGGGATAATTTTGATTTATGCCCTTTGTTTTGTCTTTTTTTAAACTGAATTCTTTATTGGTACATTTTATATATTCATCATGATCACATTCAGCGTTGGGAAATTGTACCAGTATATGACATGAGTTAATTTTCATTTATACTCATTCCCTACCCACCCTACAAACCCCACCACCTATATACATATGCTTTCTTATTTTTTTTAACATCGTATTTTTCCCCTCATTACTTACTCCTATCCTTTTCCCTTTGCATATTTTCTATTTCATAATATCTATCATACATTCTAGAACTCATTTACATCTTCAGAGACTCATACCAGAGAAAAGATACGGTATTTACACATCTGTGACCTGTTTATTTCACTTAAGATTGTGTCCTCAAGGTA
The DNA here is from genome assembly GCA_004025085.1 of Thryonomys swinderianus. Lineage (NCBI taxonomy): Eukaryota > Metazoa > Chordata > Mammalia > Rodentia > Thryonomyidae > Thryonomys > Thryonomys swinderianus. The sequence goes on along the minus strand of PVIC010014648.1, from coordinate 19,133 downwards.
TGTGCATTTGAATATAAATGATTAAACTTACCGTTCTTTATGGCAGAGTAATACTCCATTTTATTTTTTTGAAAAACAACATCTTCATTATCCAGTCTCCATTTGATGGGCATTTGGGTGGTTTGCAAGATTTAGCAAACTGACAAACTGAGCTGCTATGAACATGGGTGCACTTATGTCGCTAATACCGTCAAAATGGCTATAATCTCACAACTGCTATACAGGTTCAACGCAATTCCAATTGAAATTCCAAAACCATATTTTACAGATCTAGAGAAGATAATCCAGAAATTCATCTGGTACCACAAAAAACCTAGAATAGTAAAAACAATACTAAGCAACAAGAACGTGGTGTGGGATCTTACAATCCCAAACTTGAAACTATACTACAAAGCCACTGTGATTTACAAAAAAAAAAAAAAAACTGCATAATACAGGCAAAGTAACAGACCTGAGGACCAGTGGACTAGATTAGAAGACCCAGAAACAACTCTAGCTACACTAATCATACATTTATCTTTGACAGAGGAGCCAGATATACTGAATGAAGGAAAGACAGTCTCGTTAATAAATGGTGCTGGAAAAACTGAACTTTAACCTGCCAAAGACTAAAGCTAGATGTATCTCCTTCACTGTGTTCTAAGCTAAAATCAAAGTGATTAGAGACCCAAACATTAAAAGGAAAACACTAAACCTGTTGGGAAACAGATTAGGTAAAACTCTTGGAGACATTGGCTTAGGGAAAGATTTTTTGAACAAAACCACTATAGCATGAGAACGAGCAGAAGGAATCAATAAATGGGATCTCATCTTACTACCTTCTGCACAGCAAAAGAAATCACTGGCAGAGCTAAAAGACAACCAACAGTATGGGAAAAGATCTTTACTAAGCTGTTTCTCAGACATAGGGCTTCTATCTAGAATGTATAAAGAACTTAAAAAATCAGCCCTCCCAAATTTAAAGACCCGTTTAAAAAATGGGCATCTGAAATGAACAGACACTTTTCAGAGGATGAAATAAAAGTAGCCAAGAAGAATATGAAAAAATGCTCAACGTCACTGGTCATTCGAGAGATGCATATGAATACAACACTAAGATTTCATCTCACTCCACAAAGAATGGCTCCTATCTCAAATTAACCAACGATAAATGCTGGTGAGGCTGTTGTGGGTAAGGAACCCTTCCCCACTCTTGGTAGGAATGTATGTAGACTAGTACAAACACTGTTGAGATCAGTTTGGAGATTCCTCAGAAAACTAGGATTAGAGGTCCCATTTGACCCTGCTAGGAATATACATGAAAAAATTAAAAACATTATATCATAGTGACATGTGTTTTGTCTTCAAATTTTTTTATCCCATTTGATCTTAGATTAGGCGACTGTGTCTTCTAGCTGCTGTTGGATCCATTTTTAATGTTTTTTTAATTAGTCTCTGAAAGCATATTCTAAATCCAGTATTCTGTCTTCATATTGGTCATTTCTGCACTTTCCTTACTTTTAAGGTAATTTTTAATTACCTGGACTTTTGTTTGGAACCTTGTTTTGGACTCAAGTTCTTGGCTAAACTGGTAGTTTTTCTTTACCTCAGCTATCTTTTTATTTATGTTTTCTGTAAGCTCCATGATAGTTTTGTTACTTTCATTATCTGATTGGTTATATTTTCTGTGAGTGTGCTGAGCATTCCATTGATCTGTTTTTAAATCTCCTTTGTTAGCCTTTCAAATAATTTGATTGTGTGACTTCCTTTCTTTCCCATCCGTGACCCATGGATTGACTTTAGGGGAGTTGGGAGTTTGAGGAGGCATTTTGGTACCTTGTGTTCAATGTTTCCATTGTTTTTTAATTTTTTGTTCTGTTTTGTTCTTAGATATGTTGTCATTTACAGTGGAAAAACTGTGTTGCTTGTTTGGAAATGTCTTTAGTTTGCTTTTCAGGGATACACTTAGAGCATGGCTAATATAGTCCTTTGCCTCTGTCCAGCCACCTCTATAAATATTGGGGGGAGGATATGTTTGCATTGTACTTGGCCCTGTACCTAGTTCTACAGGAATGATTAAATGTCACAAAGGTAATTTGAGTATTGCCATACAGAGAAAACGCACTAACATCAACAACTGTGCAAACCTGCCAATATCAAGTAAATCAGCAACAATAATACCATCCAAGACAAACTGGTTGTTGACACACCATAAGAACCAATAATATATTAACCCTTAACTTTTATAAAAGTAATCAATAACTATAGTGAAAACCCTAAGAGAAGCCACATGTTGACATACAACAAATATCTACTAAATGGATTAACTATATACCACCACTAATGATAGGAAAGAATTCAACAATATAAAATAGAATTAATTACCTAAAGATCTATAATTATAGTATAATACACTACAATATTACAGTATTAAAGATTTTAGGAGGTTGAGAATGGGAGAATACAAAAAGAAAAATTTGAAATAATTTGAAATAATAAATTTGTTTTTGCTAACAGTCATATCTAAGAAATCCTCAAGTGCAGGGTCCTGAAACTTTCTATCTTCAGGGAGTTGTGTAGTTTGGAATTTTTATTATGAGTCAATTTTTGTAAGATAAGGATTCAAACAAAATATATTTCTGAGGTCTTACAGAAACAAGAGGGAAAGTTATGAAATAAATGGAATTTTTTTTTTTTTTTTTTTTTTTTTTTTTGCTTTTTGGAGACAGGGTCTTGCTCTGTAGTTCAGGCTGGCCCTGAGCTCACTATGGTGCCCAGGCAAGCCGCCGCGAACTCAGCAATCCTCCTGTCTCTGCCTCCCGAGTGCTGGGATTACAGGCGTGAGCCACCACGCCCAGCATTAAATGTGGTAACCGGGATCGAACTCAGGTCCTTACGCTTGCGAGGCTGGCGCCGGAACCACTGAGCTAACCCTCCGGCCCTGGAATACTTTTAATAAGGCAGTTGATGTCAGTGATTAGGTTAGGGCACAGCTCTCAAATGGTATTTTATTGTATATTCTATTATGAATTTCTCTGTCTTTTTTGTTTCTTAGTTGTGAGATGCCAACATAGAAACGATCAATAGTCTGGGTTTAACAGATAGTAAAACATAAAATTAGTGAGGAAAAACCAGGGATTAGAGTGCGTGTGGTTGCATCTTGTGCTTCTGTTGCTAAGTATGTATGCCTCTTGTCAATGATTCCTATACTTGCTTTTCTACACCCCATTCTGTGGGTACTATTTAATAGGTTCAAAAGTATCCCTGGAAATTAGTTTCCATATGAAATATATATTAACCCTATTCATTTCTCTAATTTTAGGCTTTATGCTTTCATTATAGATGAGAAACATTAATTGATACTTCAGTAGACTAATTTCATATTTTGTTAAAAATAGACATAATGTTTGAGATTTTGGCCTATTTTTGTAAGTATGTGGCGATCATTTATCAGCACATTTTAATGATTTTCCTGCCTTCAAAGCAATATAATAACATTTTTGGAAGCTTTCAAGATTATTTTGTGAACCTGAATTTTTAATAGTTTGAGTTATTTATAGAATGAATCCATTTACTATAAATACAGTATGGTGCTACAAGTTTGATATTGATTGATATATCATTCAACAGTTCATATTCTTGGAAGCATTGTCCTAATGTAGTGATGTGAAGAAACTGCTGAGGGTCTAATTGTAGATCCTTAGGCCAGTTGAAGGAAAGCCTTTGAAAAGGAACGCTGGTCTCCTGGAGTGAGTTCTCAAGACACCAAGTTTACATACAGCCTGAACTTCACCAGTGAATAGCTTTGCTGGCTTCCTATTTTCAACATACGACTTTTTCACGTGAACCTGCCATCCATAGTGTTGTCCTCCCTAGAGCTAGGCCAGTGTTGGCACCATGCCTTTGACTCACCAGAATTGTATGCTAAGTAAATTTTTTTTATTTTTTTTTGAGATAGGGCCTCACTTTGTAGTTCAGGCTGGCCCTGAGCTCACTATGTAGCCCAGGCAAGCCTCGAACTCAGCAATCCTCCTGCCTCTGCCTCCCGAGTGCTGGGATTACAGGCGTGAGCCACCACACCCGGCACCATAGTATGTGGTACTGATTGCAGGTGGGTGTGAGTCACCACACCCGGTATTGTTATTTGTGGTTACCGGGGATTGAACCAGGGACCTGCACTTGGCAGGCAGGCGCTGGAACCACTGAGCTAAATCTCCGGCCCTTCTAAGTAAATCTTTTCTGTATGAAAGTATCAGCCTTAAGTATTTTGTTAGAGCAACAAAATGGACTAATATAGCAGTAAAATCAATAAGAATTCTCTTAAAGTTCACAATCAACTTTCAACAAATGGTTATTGTAGTACCTTTTTCCTTATCAAATGCTTACTTGTTATAAAGTTCTTTATCATGATTTTAATGTTTTAAATGTGAGAAAGTACCTACAGTTTCTTTTTTTTTTTTGGTTTGGGTTCACCTGAAGTAATAAAAGCGTATGCTGATGAAAAGCAGAACAGACCATTAAGTAGTACTGAAATTATTTACTCATGATACAGTGATAAAATTTAAGCATAGAAAGTCTCATGGCACTCAGATAAAATTTTATTAGACATTATAGTTAAAGAATAGAAAGAAAAACAAATTTCTTGATTGTACTGGTTCTAAGCTGAGTACATGATTAGATACCTTCTTTTTCAATCACTTTGTATTTATTAAGTGCCTATTACATGCCAAAACTTGGCAAGGATATAGCAATGAGTAAGATAAGTGGGAACCTTGTTATGGAGTTTATATGCTAGGGGGGAAGAGTATGTTATTAGAAGCATAAAATGTAAGCAAATTAATGAAAAAGATAATGGCAAATGTTGGGAAGAAAATGAGATGACGGTTATCTGAACAGGTTAGATCTAAGTGGTTGTTGTGATAGAAACTTAAAATCTACAGTCTCCACATTTGCTTTCAGCTAATATCAGTTTATCCTCTTCCCAATAAGAATACAAGGCTGGGGATTGAACCCAGGGCCACCTACATGCTAGGCAAAGGTATTGTCACCTTTTTCATGAAACTGGAAGTTTGTTGAGTTTGAGTCTGTGTCTCAGGAGTAGTTTACATTATATGTAAAATACTCTGGATTAAGGAAAATAAAACAGCATTTATTATGAGAGGGAAAATAATTTTGTGAATTGTGGAATTTGTGGTTTTATTTTGAATTTTTTCACATTAAAAGTTCATCTGGGGCCGGAGGGTTAGCTCAGTGGTTCCGGCGCCAGCCTCGCAAGCTCAAGGTCCTGGGTTCGATCCCTGGTAACCACATACAATGCTGGGCATGGAGACTCACGCCCACCAGCAATCAATACCACATACCACAGTGCCGGGCATGGTGGCTCATGCCTGTAATCCCAGCACTCGGGAAGCAGAGACAAGAGGATTGCTGAGTTTGAGGCTTGCCTGGACTACATAGTGAGCTCAGGGCCAGCCTGAACTACAAAGTGAAACCCTGTCTCAAAAAAAAAAAAAAAAAAGTTCATCTGTTGCTGTATAGAAACTAATTTTTAACTTACTAGACAGAATTTGCAGCTGATGTTTAGGACTTGTGCGCTTTGCTTTCTTTGGTACATAGGAATTTGGAGTGTGAACCATGACTCATCAGCTGATGTTGTACTAGAACATTTTTAGAAACGAACAATGCAGTAGTAGATTTCTCGTTAAGTAACAGTGGCAGAAGTAAATACAAGAAAACAGAAATTTCTCTACATCTGTGCTTCTTTTTCAGTCACTTTGTATTTATCTGATGTGATCACAGCTGTCTTTTGAGTGACTCAGAAATGTGTTACAGCACTGGGCATTGCAGTGATTGTGAATAGAACCATTATAAACTTTGTGTTTCTTGCAAGAAGATACCTAAATGCAAGCAGTAACTACATTTATCCCATTTTTATGGGGAGGAAATAACATTGCAGATAAATATAATAAGTTGTGGTTTACTTATTTTTTTGATTACATAGGAAATAAGAACAGGCATTGTCTTGGATATACTGCTATGTTTCTAATGCTTCTTAAAATTGCTCTTACTTTCTATGTAGATGCTTTGCTTTTTATCTTCAATCATGGGTACAAGGACCAAGTTTAACACCTTCCTATTTTCTACTTTTCTGTTTCCCTATATGCCTGTTTTCTTGCTCCTGCCATAATAGAATTCTACTCACATAAAGAGCAGTTTGTACATATAAAAACTTAATAAAAACCAAGCCTTAGAACAACCTGTTGACCCCAGCCACCCCGCTCTCTTTGAGGAACTACTGTTCAGAATTTTTTCTTACATCTGGAAGGCATGTTTTGTGTATAAAATCTCATATGTATATATTGAATTATAGGTTTTTTTCTTTCTGCCCTCCCAGGAAATGGATTTGCAAACATATATTCTGTACTTTGATTTAAATTAGCTCAAATTTTAATTTCCTACTGCCTTTGAAATTGAGCTTGGTTTCTTGATCTTGGTCTCACCAGAATTATATTACTTTTTTTTTTTTTTCTTTTTGAGACATTGTCTTACTTTGTAGTTCAGGCTGGCTTTGAGCTCACTGTGTAGCCCAGACTAGCCTTGAACTCATAGCAATCTTCCTGCCTCTGCCTCCCAAGGGCTCAGGGATTGAACTACGGACCTTGTGCTTGTAAGGTAGATGCCAGAACCACTGACCTAAATCTCCTGGCTCAGAATTATATTACTTGTTTTTGTTTTGTTTTGTTTTAGACAGGGTTTCACTTTGTAGTTCAGGCTGGCCCTGAGCTCACTATGTAGCCTAGGCAAGCCTCAAACTCAGCATCCTCCTGCCAACCAAGTGCTGGGATTACAGGTGTGAGTCACCACGCCCAGTATTGTATGTGGTTACCAGGGATCAAACCAGGGACCTTGCACTTGCTAGGCAGGTGCCAGAACCACTGAGCTAAACCTCCAGACCTATATTATTTTTAAAAAGTGTTATGTCATGCAAACATTGTCATGAGTTTTCTCTGTTAGGTATCATGGACAAAATGATTATTTGAACTTCTTTTATAAATTATGTGTGTATGTACATATGTATGTATTGGTACACTAAGTTCTTCTAAAAGGTTTGATTGCTAGGGAACATCGTGGTACAAATGATACTGAATTAAAAGTTACTTGTTTAGTGCTGGTGCCTGCCAACTGGATATCTTGGTGCATTTTTTGATGTTTATCAATTCTGCATATTGTAACTTCAGTAATTAATGTTTGTATGGGCATCTATTTTGTTCATATAAAAACGAGAGAGAGAGGAAAAGTGGTTTTTTTCATGAATTCAATTAGAATACTATGTCCATCCTGAAGGGGGAAAAGGTAAATTGTCACTGATTTACACTATCACATTGGAAGCCTTTGACATTTTCAGTTTTACCTTGCCTTACATTCTCTGTGATATATAAGTGCACAGAACTGCGCAACTGCTATTATCAATCATTTATTAGTAATTATAGTAACTACCATTTGTGTGAATACTCTAAGCTGTCACTCAGCTAGGAGCTTTAAGTTTTATTTAGCAGTTAATTGTCACAGCAGCTCTATGAGATCAGCATGTTTCATTTAAGAACTTTTGGACAAGGTACAGTAGTAACTTATGATTGGAAACCAGAGCTGTTTCATCTAAAAGCCATCTTACTCTTTACTGTTGGGCTTTTATAAAAATTAAAAGTTTTGAAAAAATCTTAATTGATTTTTCCCCTCTTGCTGAAAAAAGCTTCAAAGATCACTTTGGTTTTACCCTCATGTGGCCACTGAAGAGCAGGTTCCAAGTGTAAAAGACTGTAGTTATGGTTTCCTAGACAAAATTGTGTGTGATTTTTTAGTTAAAACTCAGTCATTTGGTTTTAGAGAAACTTTGGTTTGTAAAGCCTGAAAGAGAAAACTTCCCATGTCTATCACTACCTGCCAGCCTGCCTGCTTGCCATCCATCTCTTTTTTTTTCTATTAAATCTAAAGAAATAAGTCTGTTCTTTACTTCCTGCTTCAGGTCAAATATTTAGTTTTGGTTGGTGGTCTTACAGCTGAAGCAGTAAAATATTTGTAGGATTAAGGAAGTTGGGGAGAATCGATTCTTTGAAAGACTGATGCCTAAAAGTATATGCATCCCTGGACTGACAGTGGACTGTCAGTAAGGACTGATTATAGTTTTATCAGACCCTTCTTGTAATAAGACCTATTGTGATGTAGACCTGTGGTTCTGTATACTTATTTTGTATAGTGTTTTCAGAAAAGGCAGTGTTTTCCCCATTAATTCCATGAAAAATGGCATTATAGTCCCAAGCACAAGAAGAGGTTACTATGAAAAAGTCTTACACAGCTGAGATTTGTATCAACCCTTTGACCCATAGGTTTTCTTTTTTGAACTTTAATTTATGGAAAAATAGAAGTTTTCACTATATTGTAAAAATAGTTAAATGATAGAACTTGATAACATCTCTTGGTAAGAGAAATTCATAGATAATTCTTCCAAAGAACTCAGTGAGATGGTTTAGTTATACTAAACAAGATAAGGAATGGAAAGAAAAAATGTAATTCCTTCTACTAAATATATACCATCTCTTTGTCAGTAAATCTTCTCATTAGTAGTGGACAGACTCTTTAATCTACAGTAGAATTAGGATTAGTAAAATTTATGATGCTCTTTATAGAGCCAAACAACTTCTACTAATCCCTAATTAACCTCTTTCTTATGTTCACCCTGTTTCCTGGAAAGTGCTGCAGCTTATACAATAAAGCTGTTACTTAGATCCTTATCCTTTGATTTCGCCATTATTGCTTGCATATCTTTTGTAGTCATTTTGGGTCAAACTTACAAGAACAGTATAAAAGGCAAGTAGACCAAGGTTGAGAAAGTTTGTTTTACGGAACATACAGAGGTTTGGGTCACCCTGGTAGCATGCCCTTTAGCAAGGAGCATCATGCTGTGTACTGCTGATCCTCTGCTTACAACTCTGCAGCTCGCTTGATCCCTTTGAGAGTGTACCATAGCACAGTATAGAAAAAGTATGTAGTATTAGGCACAGGATATTTTTTACATAAATACAGTTTTTAAGGGAAACTTTTCAGAAAATGTTAGAAAAACAAATTGGTGTTTTGTAGAATGATATTAATAGGTGTGTATATGTGGTAAAATTCCCATTGGCTATCTACTTTGTTGAAAAGGGATACAATAATTGTAGCCTTTTTTTTTTTTACTGAATTAAAGTTTACCTTTGTAAAGTATAGAGACAGGCTTAGTGAGGAGGCGTTTTTTTTTTTTTAACAACTGGTGCCCCACTGTTGGCATTTGTATAGAAAAATTTAAAAATAGCTGTTAGAAACTGGCTTTCTCTTGTTCTGTTATGGACAGGTAACCTCATAAAAAGGAGATTTGGCCATAGAGCTATTTACCTGTCCAAGCACTGCTAGTGGTTTTTGTAGCCTGTTACTGTTCCTATTACTTTGTTATCTGCAGATGGCAGTTTACTAATTTGAACAACCACCTGCTAAGTTCTATAATGGCATCAGTCACATAAACATGCCCTAATGAAAATGGCCATAATATAGCCATGAGTGATTTACTCTTATTTCTAGGACAGTCTTGCTGCTTTTTTGAGCTAATTCACAATGTGCTGTTGTACCAAGATTTTTATTTTAAGGGTAGCATTAGGTTCTGTTTTTGTTTCCCCTGGACTTAATTAAAAGGCTTTAACTTTAATTTTAAGAATTATGTTGGAAAAGTTGACAGAATTCTTTGAATACTGAAAACAAGAATTAAAGGCAGATAGTCTTCTGTTTAACAAGTGTCTTTCAGTCCATATTATACATCTAAATTATAGACTAAATGAGGCATAAGTTACTGATGTTATTACATAATCAGTTGAACAGAAAGAAAAGTTATTTTAACACCAGTTTCTAAGAAACAGTGCTGATACTTGACAGCATAATTGTTTCATGAGATATTAAATGAAAGTAGTTTCAATCATGTGACTTTTAGAAAGTAGACAAATGTTTATATAAAAACTAAAAACTTATATAATTATAGTTTAGTATTTTGTTTTATGTGATTCAGTTATTATTGTGCTTTATAGTCTATAGAAGGTTCAAAATTAAACAAAAATGTTAATTATCACCTATAATAGAATGGTTAATATTTAAGGCTGAAAACATCAAATGTTGGCAAAAGATTCAAAGTAACTAGAGCTCATACATTCTTGCTGAGAATATAAAATGATATGACCACTTTTGGAAAGTTCTGGCAATTGCATATGGAACTAAGCATAAACCAACCCTGGGACTCAAGCCTTCCATTTGTAGGTGCTTACTCAAGAGAAGTGAAAACACATATTTGTAGAAGTTCTCGTTCATAATCAGCAAAAACTGGAAACAATTTTTAATACCCACACCACATCGATTAGTTTCAAAATCATGCCAAGTAAAATAAATTTCACCCAAAAGAATACACAGTACTTCATGTTCCCATTAGATAAATCTCACCTGTGATGAAAAAGTTCCACCGGAGTGGCTGCCTGTAGAGGTGATAGGAATAGGGATTGACTAGGAAAGGGAATGAGGGAAACTTCTGGAGTAATGATTCTGTTCTCTATCTTAATGGTGCTTTGTGTGACATAGATCCATATATTTGTCATATTTAGAAGTATACTGACTTCTGCAATTTGAAGTGCATGAAAAGATTAGAAAGGATGATAGATACATGTTAAAATAAGTACAGTAAAATGTCAGTGATAGACTCAAGATACAGGTGTTAACTGTAGAGAAACTGAATTTTGCTGTGTGCTTGAAATTTCTTATGTTTGGAAAATAATAATGCAGTATTAATGATCTGTTCCTGAAAGATGTATTGTTTTCATAAATTTTATTTTGTTCCTTTGCTTCACTGTCATTTATCCTGATTTATATATGAACTTATGCCTGAGTTGTTTGCAAATTGATCTCTATTGTTAATTTTACTAAAAGACCTATGTTTGAGTAATTATAGTACAGAGAGGCATTCTTGTTTATCAGTATAATTGTCTTTTTTGAGGCTGTCATGGAGTTTTCCTCAGCAGAATCTTCAGAGAACATTATAAATCATGTAGTTTCTCTGGAATTATATCCCATGTTGCTTATATAGTGCTTTTTTACTCTTTTATTTTTTATAATGATGGAAGAGAGAGAAGCAACAGTAAAATTTTCCGAATTTCAGGTACCACTGAATGTGATCTTTGGAATAAGGTGTATTTGAATCTCATCTCATTCAAATTGCATTCCAGTTGTTTTTTTCTGAATCTCATTTTCCTCATTTATAAAATGGTGGTAGGGTGATGGGTGATGAACAGAAATAATGGTTATAAAGCAGTTAGTATGGATTTAGCATGTAATAGTGAATGAACAGTTAGTTATAAGGCAATAGTTAAATCACTAAAAGTGAACTTTTTAAGAATCTCTCAGTTTGGATGGAAATGAAGCAGTAAGTTAATACATAATGATTAAATTAAAATCAGATAGGGACACATAACCCAGCATGACAACTGGGGGATCTTCTTCTCTCAGGGCTTTCGATCAGTAGGTCGCTACAGAGGCAAACAGTGCAATGATGCTCAACCTTTAGTATGGTCTTGGGAATCAGATGTTACAGTAATAGACATTTGGGTTTTGGTGCTCCACATCCTTCTCTTCCAGCTACAGCTCCTGATTTCTTCTTTGGGTACTTTTTGATTTTATCTTTCTTTGCTTTAGTATTTATGCTTCTGGGGAAGATGATTCACTGTTTTGCTTCTGAAGTAACCTAGGTCTGGCCCATTAATGTTTCAGGTGACCCTAGCTGCAGTGATTGGGTCAGTATAGATACATGATCCTAGCCAACATTCTTCAGAGTGTAAAGTTGTGATCTAGGGCTTTTATTGGCAATATTATGGAAGCTGAACAAGGACTGTGGATCTGTACTACCCATAATCTCACTGCTGAAATAATCCTATATATAGTTGGTCTTGCGGTATGGTGTAGTATTACATAGAGATTCTTTTCTTAATAATTCTCTAGTTGTGCTTGTTTCTGCATTGCATATACCTTGCTTGTATAGTGATTAATCTACTAGATTTTAATTTGTTCAGTTGAAGGGACTAATTTACTCCTGCTATACAGTTTTTCATCTTCACTGGAATAATATTTAATATAGTTGGGTATAACAATGTGATGTCTGATACATTAGGCATAATCTTATGTAGTAACAAACATTTGAAATGTGGCTAGTCCCAATTGATATATGATGTAAACATAAAATAAAAGAATGTAAGATAGCTCAAGCTTTTTTTGCATGTTGATCACAAGGTAATACGATAATAATTTTTTATGTAGGACAGGGATGCAGCTCAGTGATTTCAGAGCCTGCCTGGCAAGCATGAGGTCCTGAGTTCCATCCTTGGTACTGCAAGGAAAAGAGAGAAAAAAAAATTTTTATATAATGAATTAAAAAATATATTGTCGAAATTAATGTTTCTATTTTCTTTCTGTGACTACTAGAAATTTGGATTATACTGCATTACATTATGTTCCTGTTTGTTTCATTGGCTAATTAATGTCTTTGTAGGTACTAGATTAATCTCTGTGAGGGCAGGGATTGTTTGGATTGTCCAAGTAATCTTGTTTCCTAGCATCATACGTGGCTTGCAGTATATAATCATCAAATATTTGTTGAATGAGTTGTGAATTTGTTACTGCTTAATTTATATACCTGTTGGTTTGCATGCCATGTGCCACACCATCTAACTGATGAAGAAAAACAAGATAAAATGTTCATTTTAAATACACTGCGTTTTAGTCTTAGATTGTCTTCTTAGACTGTTGCCATGGAAACAAAAGATTGTCATGTCACTCTAATACACTTAATGTTATTTGTCGCCATTGTGACCAAAATCTTCAAGTTTAAATATTTAGGCAGGTGTTTCTCACATTTGAAATCCAAAGTGCAGAAATCTAATTTGAGAGAAAGTTGTTAAACATTACTTCTTCCCAGTATATTTTTGAAATTCTTCCTTTCCATTAAGAGAATTTTCTAGAAAACAATTTCTGAAGATGAGGGCTGTTTTTTCTTCTAGATATCTTTGTTGTCATTTAAGTTTGTACTGTTCATTCTTTCCTAGTGAATATTTTATATGAATTAGTAATTGTACTTGACTAGAACATGATTATATCATCTGTAATGTAAGTGATCTTTTCTTATTAGAATTACAGTTCACATTGCATGGAGAATGCTAGTAGTTAAAAACAGTCACTTATACCTCAAATCAGCTACATAACTCAGAGACACTGTTAAGAAAAAAACATGAAATTCCAGATTCTTGAAAGATTAATTTACAAAGTAGTGTCAAAGGATCTTATATGTTATACACAGGCTTCTTTTGATATCTGTACTTTCAAGACTCAGAGGAAAAAAGCTTTAAGGCTGGTTAAACACATTTCTTTACAAGTCTTTTGTACATGAACTTTTCATTCCAAGCTGTATAAAAATTTTGTGCTTTGTAGCAAATATAAGTGGGTGCTTTTCACAAAGCTTCTGGAGAGAGTGATATTTAAAATTTGAGCTGCTACTCAGTTTTATATCATTTCAAGTTTATTTTAATACCTAAATAAGAACAAAGTTACTTAAATATTATGATTGTAAAAAGAAATGTCAATTTCAAAAGCTTCATTTTATAACAATAAAGATTTCAAAATGAAAACTAAAAATTGTTGAAACTTTCTGTGACACTTAGAAATGAGTCCATGTAGCATTTTGGCCTTAGATAAAAAGTAACATTTTTTTCTGGAAATTGGTCTGATATGATCACAGAAGAAAAATAACATACCCATTGATCTATTGTCTATGTATGTAAACATATGTGTTTATGAACATGTATGTGTTTATTTTGGTTTGAAAAAAATCTATGTATTTACTATACTCTTTGTACATAGTACTTAAAGTAAAATATATACTTCATAAATTATAGCCCTGGAATCATACTCCCTGATTTGAACCATTATTTCATCAGTTACTAACTTTGGGATCTTGGACAAATAATTTAATCTAATTTTCCTTCCTTCTTTTTCTTCTTTCCTTCCTTTTCTTTTTCTCTGACACTGTAGGCTGGACCCAGGACCCTTGCACTGAGCTGTATACTCATCTTTAATTTTGTTGTTGTTGTTATTGTTGTTTTGTTATTTTGAGACAAGGTCTCATTGTGTAGTTGGAGCTGGTTTTGGCCCCAAACTGACAGTGATCCTCCTGCCTCAGTCTTCAGAGTACTGGGATTACAGGGGTGAGCCATCACACCTGGCAGGCAGGCATTTAGTTAGTAAGTTAGTTTATTTTAAATTTTGAGGCAGTCGCTTAATTCCTAACTTGCTTAGGCAGGGGTAAAACTTTAATAAGAGCTAAGGGTAGTAAGTGAGGTGTTAAGTTTCCTGAGCCATTTTGGGAAGATGTCTGTTTAGGGTCTCATTCATTTTCTCTACCTTTCCTAATGATTGTGGGCTCTGTGCATAGTAAAGGTGATAGGGAATGCCCAGTGCCTGAGAGAAACCCTGTGTAACTGTTTTAAAAGAAAGCCCATTGTTGCTCTGTAAGCTCTTAGGAAGTCCAAATCTGAGATGATTTCTGAGGCCAAAACCTTCAATCACCTCTTCTTTTACTGTTCTGCAATGAAGAACTCAAGCTCAATTTGTAAAAGTTATCTAGACCAATAGGTGGTAGAGCTCCTTGTTCTTTGGTAGTTGAGTAAAATCGAGCTGCCCGTCTTCTCCAGGGTACTTACTATGTTTCTCTATTCCTGCAGGGCCTATAATCTGGTTAAGAGGATTGTTCTTTTGCCAAAGTGCATTCTTTTTTTGTTGTTGTTGCTTTTTAGCTTTTTTTTTGAGGCATAGTTCAGGCTGTCGCTGAACTCACTATGTACCCTAGGCTAGCATCAAACTCACAGCAGCCTCCCAAGGGCTGGGATTATAGTCGTGAGCCACCATGCCTGCTATTGTTGTGTGTGGTACAGCAATTAAATTTGCGACCCTGTGCTTGCAAGGCAGGCACTAGACCCACTAAGCTAAATTCCCAGCGCCAAAGCTCATGTCTTAATTATTTCTTGTATGGTCTGAGAAAGTCCCTTTCCTATGAATAACTTTAAGGCTACCTGGTTCATCTTGTGTCTCCCTTTGTGAAAAGTATGATTTAATGACCCAGTAATTTTTCCATTGACTAGCACCAGGAAGGAACAATTTACCATCATCTGACTGTAACCATCCTGATGGAAGGAAATGATTGATACCCATGAAAGAGAGTCCATTTCATTTCTGACTGAAAATATTTCAGTTCAGTCTGACCAAGGGATCCTTCTCAGATCAGGGGCCCCTGAAGGGAGAGCGTTGGAGGAGCTTCTTTTGCTACATGTGCCTGCTAATTACCTTGAGCTATTTTGTCAACTCCTTTTGGGTGCTTTCTTCAGTGAATAACCACCACTCTGGGCAGCAGATAGATGAGATGATCAAAGTTCATTTGTCTCCTTTGATACTTTATGGGAGACATAAAGTAAGATAATTCCTCTTTTTCCATATGGCTGCATGAATATGCAGCACTAAGAAAGCATACTTTGAATCAGTATAAATATTGATTTTCTGTCTTCACTGGCTACAAAGTCCTTGTCAGAGCTATGAGTTCTGCTAGCTGGGACACTAGTGCCAGGGCAGAGTGAAGAACTTTCAAGTGTCATGGTGCAGAATCACTACTGAATAATCAGTCTATTTTGTCCCATTTTCCAAGAAAGAACTACCATCACAGAAGTGGACCAAATCACGGTCAGTAAGGGGTATGTCCAACAAATCTTCTCTGGCTTCGTACATATGGAGAATTACCTGGCTTCAGTCATGTCTTTAAGCTTCAATTTCTTCTTTTTCTGGTAGAAAGGTGGTAGTGTTTAAGGAAGAACATGTCTTTATTTGAATGGCTAGTTCTTCTATAAGTAGATCCTGCTTATTTAAGAAGTCAGTTACCTGATAACCATAGACTTCCTTTAGAAGAAAGAAGTCCCACCCCACTGTGAGGTGTATAAACATGAGATCTTTGCCTAAAGTCAGCCCAGGTGCCTCTGGTACCAGGAGAGCTACAATAGCCACAGTTGTAAGGCAAGCAGGGCCTCCCATTGATACAATGTGTAATTTATGACTGATACCCTCAATTCTGGGCAGGCCCTTGATCCTGGGTAAGTACTCTCAAAGCCATCCCCTGCCTTTCATCAGCATTTAGACTGAGACAGTGTCCTGTCAATAGGCTCTGTGCTGGGGCATCTGGAAGTCCTTGTTGGAATGCAGTTTGGGAACCAAGTTCCCAGATTAAAATATGGTAATCTGTCTTTTGGGCTTCCTTTACAAGTTGATAGAGGTATCTTGTGATTTCACCATACCTGCTATCCAAAGATAACAAATGTTTATAATTCCTAGGAGTCCTCTCAGCTGTTTTAGGGTTTTGGGCTGTAGGAAGGAAAGTATTGGTTCAATTTTCTCTTCCCCTAGTGTCTGGTTCATTTAGATGTGATAAGACCCAAGTATTTTACCTCAAGGCTACAACGTTGTACCTTGATCTAGAAATTTTATAATCTTTGCCTGCTAGCCAATTTGGCAGAACACAGATTCTTTGACTAAAGAGCTCTTCTGAGGAGGCACATAATGCTATGTCATCTACATATTGCAGGATTGTGACCTGGGAAAATTAAAAACATGCCAAGTCATGGGAAAGCACTTGCCCAAAAAGATGAAGACTGTTTTTGAACCAGTAAGGAAGCTCAGTCCATGTCAGTTTAGAGGCTTCATTGTAACCATTTTCAAAGGCAAAAGAGAAACTGGGAATCTTCTACATCTAACACTGAAAAGCAACTGCCATCTTCCAGAACCTGAGAAAGGAGAGTATATGGGTTGAGTACCATTGGGTGGGTTGGCACTGCTGCCTCATTTGCCAATCCAAGATCTTATACCAACCTCCTTTCTTCACTGGGTTTTTTAACTCCCAAGATTGGAGTGTTACAAAGGCTGTAACAGGATCTACTTAAACCTTGTGCCTGAAGTTGACACTACAGGCAAAAATCCCTTTTTAACTTCAGGTCTTAAAAGGTATTGTGTCACATTAGAAATTGTTTGATCTAAAAGTAACATTACATCTTTTGAGTTCGTAAGTCCAGGTCCGCTAAACATCTCAGTGTACTTATCAGAGTTGTCTAAAAACTTTGCCAGGTCTTGTGTGATCTGTTTGGGGTCACTGAGAGCAAAGGACAGACCCATGGACATGGGTAGGCTCACATTCCATACTCACCTCATGTAAGGGATATTGTCAAGGAGTTTAAACAAAATCAGGTATTGCTAGATATAGCCCATAGAGGCTTCAAAGTTGGCTTGGAAGCCTTGCCATTAGAGTCCAGAGGTCAAGTGAAGGGAACCTCAGGCTAAGTAGTGGTAGATCCATCTGATTTTGCCTTAAGGGCCAGAGGTGTCTGGTTTTCCTATGGGTTATGTTTACATTTTGAACACAAAGATTCTCTCTTACTGCAAAGAAAGTCTGAATGTGGGTAATTTTAACCAATTTCCCTCCCTCTTTACAGTACAATTTTAGGTTTGATATAGAATCATAATCAGTACTTTCCTCTGCATTCCATTTTCCCTCTAGGAGATAGACACACCATGTGGGGGTGCAGAAAAATATTAAACTTTTAAACAGCTCTAACATATGAGGGTCAATTTCCAGTGCTTAAGAATACCTTCCAAAGGAGTAAGAGAGTTCAACACTGAGTTTCCCATCTAAAACAACAAGGGGAAAATAGGTGTGCCTTTTAATCCCTACCTGGTTTCTATATTCTTTGAAAAGATCTTCTGAGGTGATGTACTCCAGGTCAAGCGCCTACTGTCTGAGAGTAATCAGAAGACAGATCAGGTTGGGCTAGCTAATCTTAGCACACCTCTACCGTCTCTGGAAATGACTATTCCTAACTCCAGTATGTGTTTTCAAAAGCACAAACTACAATTGATTCCAACTATAACAGTTGTGTAAGAAGGAAACATTGCTAGCAAAATTAAACCAGTAATAAAGAGGCCTGATCAACTGCTTTCCAATTCTTTGAAAGAGTGAGGAGAAAGAAATAAAAGGGCATATTGGAAGTGTTTTGAGTATTTTCTAGCCTGCAAAAGAAATCATCTCCAGAGATGGGTAGAGGCAAGTAATAATTTAGAAAAATCTTGCCCTGGGCCCTAGGGCAAGGAAGTCCCCAAGACATTTATGCTATCTACCTAATCACCTCAGTAGTCTTCTTTTACAGCAAAAAAAGGCTGGTTTACTCAAAATCCACTCTTAACATTTTTATGTCTCTATATCTGTAAAATTTATAATATTTATAAAATTCACAGGTTAAAACCTGTACATGTCATTCAGCTCTGGGCTCAATTTTAATGAGCCTGGCACTCAGGACCCCATGATTTGAGGCCAGCCCAAGCTATATAGTGAGTTCAAGGCCAGCATGAAGTGCATAGTGAGAACTCGTCTCAAAAAAAAATTTCTTAGTTCTTGAATAGAAGGAAAAGGTTAGTCAGTTCTGGGTTCCTCTTTTTCTTGTTTTAGCAGAAACATGCCTCTAAAACAGGAAAGTACAGAGTGACAGGAAAGGATTCCAAATGACACCAGAAAAAGGAATCTTTGTCCTCATACACTCACAGTGAATTATTGAGACATTTTGCCCAGGAGTTGTCACCCTCAGCTGGAAAGGCAAGAATGGAGAATCTTAGAGCTAAGTTTGCCTCTTCATCAGCAGACCTAAAAGGAAACTGAGGCAGAACAGACTCAACATTCCTGTCTAGAGTTTAGAAGAGGGATTAGGCCAAATCATTCCAATGAAACCTGTCTTCCAAGACATAAGAACAACTGCTGTACTTTTGCCTTTTTGCTTAAGCCATTTCTATACTTAAGCATGGTACTTCTGTCTTCCTTCCTTCCTTCTTTCCCTCCTTCCCTTATTCCTTCCCTCCCTCCCTCTTTCTTTCTTTCTTGAAAGTTTCTTTCTTGATTCCTTCCTTTATTCCTTCCTTCCTTCCTTCCTTCCTTCCTTCCTTCCTTCCTTCCTTCCTTCCTTCCTTCC
>PVIC010014647.1:25329-36318 GCA_004025085.1 Thryonomys swinderianus | reverse complement strand
GCAGATTGTAGGATCTTGCTTCTTGATCCAATCTGCTAGTCTGTGTCTTTTAATTGGCCCATTGAGGCCATTGACATTAATGGTTATGACTGATATGGACATATTCAGAGCTGCCATGTTTCCCTGTTTTCGGTTCTTTTCTTCTTTGCTTTTCCCCTTTTCCTTTTAGTTTCTTGTTTGCCCCAGTGAATTCACTCTCCTGGGTCTCGTGGGTATGGAATTTTCTGTTTTCTTTCCAAGATGTTCTTTAGGATGTTTTGGAGTGCAGGTTTCCTGCTTGTGAAGTTTTTCAGGTGTTCTTTATCGTGGAAGTATCTTATTTCCCCATCTATTCTGAAAGATAGTTTTACAGGATACAACAGTCTAGGTTGGAGGTTGTTTTCCTGCAATGCTTGAAATACTTCTCTCCACGCTCTCTTTGCACTGAGTGTTTGTGTTGAAAAGTCTGCTGTGATCCTAATGGGCTTCCCTTTGTAGGTGATTTTCTTCCTTTCTCTCACTGCTTTCAGTATTTCATTCTTTTGTTGTACATCTGGAACCTTGGTAATTATATGTCGAGGTGTAGATATTTTTATGTCACGGCATTTTGGAGTCCAATAGACCTCATTTATCTGTATGTCTATGTCTTTTCCTGTGAAGTTTTCTGTTGCTATCTCTGACAGTAGCTTTTTTATGTCTTTTACACTGTCTCCTGCTTCCTCAGTGACTCCAATCAATCTTATATTATTTATCTTTGAGTCATCTAGAAGCTGTTGAATTGATTTCTCATGCTCCCTTGCTCTTTTCCATAGATTATACCTTTCCTGCTCGCTGGCTGCTATGCTGTTCCCTAGGTCTGAGATTCGGTTCTCTGCTTCATTCATCCTGCTGCGCAAGCTTTCATTCTCCTTCATCATTCCCTGGAGTTCTGCTTGAAGCTGTTTAAAAGGTTCCATTGCTTCTGCTAACTTGGATTCAATCATCTCACTGATCTCTTCTTTAATGAAGTCTTTCAATGAGGATAGTATCTCTGTTTTGATCTCAGAGATGAGTTCTGCTTTCCATTTTACTAGATCTGCTTTAGTTACCATCTCCAAGAATCCTGGTGTTTGAGTTTCAGTTTGCCCTATTTCCCTTTTCTCTGAATTTCCCTGTGGTGGTGATCTTTGTGTCTGGTTTTTTGTGTATTTTCCCTTTTCTACTCTTTCTTTGTTTTTAATGCTCTTCTTTGACTGATGACAGGACCATGTTTGTTGCAGGTGTCTTTCTATTATCTGGGGCCCTTTGGAAGCAGCACTTTCCTGGGGGTTCTTCCTTGAATCTCTAATATCCCTTGAGAGTTCTCACTCCTGACACATCATGGTAGGTATTTGAGCAGAACAATCACATCATGTTTGTTACCATAATACAATAAACGCCAATATCAGTATTAAACAAAGTAAATAAGATAAAAAGGTTTGTTAGATTCTATACTGGATACTTTGAGCTTATCAGTTACCTCTATGTATGACTCCTCACTGCATCGCTCCGGGATACAGTGGGCTGGTGGGCGGTCTTCAGTCCACTGGAAATGGACTGCACCCTGTAGCCGGCTCCCTGTGCTGCTCCCTCAGTCCGCTGGAAGCAAGGCACAGTGGGGCCGCATCCACTGGGTCCGGTCCGCCCGCAGCTGTTCCCTCAGTCTGCCAGAAAACAGGGCATGGTGGGGTTTGCAGCTGCTGGGTCCATTCCGCCTGCCGCTGGTGCCTCAGTCCGTTGGAAACACGGCACGGCGGGCCCAGAGCTGCTGGGTCTGGTCCGCCCGCCACTCTTTCCTCTCTCCACTGGAAACACGGCACGGCGGGGTCCGGAGCTGCTGGGTCTGGTCCACCCGCAGCTCGTTCCTCAGTCCACCAGAAACACGGCACAGCGGGGCCCGGAGTTGCTGGTCCGGTCCGCCCGCCGCTCGTTCCCCATTCCGCTGGAAACACGGCACGGCGGGCCCAGAGTTGCTGGGTCCGGTCCACCCGCTGCTCGTTCCTCAGTCCACTGGAAACACAGCACGGCGGGCCCAGAGCTGCTGGAATTTTTTCTATCTTTTTAATGTTCCTTTGTCTTTACTTTCAGTTATTCTCCCAGGATTACACTTTTTCCTTCCTCTTAGCTCTGGTCTTTTGATCCCATTTTGGTTAGTTTTTTTTTCTCCCCCCCCCCCAAATCTTCCTCATGCACTTGCACAGGTGTGTGTGTGTGTGTGTGTGTGTGTGTAAAACACATCTCTGTGCTGCTCATGGGTGAGCATCCAAAGAAGAAAGAGACCTAACATACTGAGCTAACCTCTTAGAATGTCAGTATCCTCTTTGCTTCCCTTTCATCTTGCTGATGTATGCTGTGCCCATTTTACTGTTCCTCCGAAGTGAGGGAGACAAGAAGAAAATTCTATCTTCCCATTTTTAGAAGGGTAAGGTGAGGAAGGAATCATACTAAAAGATCTGGTGGCAAGTCATTTTTGATTTTTTCCTTTGTGTCTGATTTTTTAGAATACATGTATATGTTATATTATGTTCATATAAAGAAAAAGATGCAGTAAAATTATGAAATCTGAGAGGTGAAAAGATTTCTTATTTTATGGAGAAACTGACATACAGGCCAATCAAATGAAATGTCCATGAACAAGTAACTTGTGACTGGCAGAGTCATGGCTAACATCTAAATTTCCCAAGGGCAGTCAGCTAAGCATTGTTAACAGACCTGAGTTCTTAAAATAGCATCATAATTTTCTAGATGGATTATGCAGGGACTTTTTTCTTCTTTCTTGCAATATTGTGCTTTCTGTGATTAAACACATGGTACTCATGCCAGCACACATGAAGTGTCTTGATCAGATACTGTTCCATAAAGGGAATCAAGAAAAGTTAGTTTTCTCTCTTTTCAGTTGGTGTGATCCTTGGTGCAAAGCCTGTCAGTAGATCAAGCAGCACTTTTTCTTGAGTCATTATGAAATTATTCCTTATTATCCTTACATACAGTGTCACATGTTATGGGGTGAATTGTGTCTCTCTAAAATCACTATAGCGAGACCATCATAGTACCTCCAAACATGACATTGGAAGTAGAGTATTTAAAGAGGTGATGCAGTTAAAAGGAGGCCATAGGAATGGACCCTAGTTCAATCTGCCTGACATCTTTAAAAGAGGAGGAAGCAAATCCAGAGATGAATGCACACAAAAGAAAGGCCACTTTCAGAGGGTGTAGTGTGCAAATCAAGGACAGATGACACAGCAGAAACCAGCTCTGCCTACTCTCTGACCTTGGACTTCCAGCTTCCACACAGGGAGAGAGTTACTTTGTTACTTGCCTCCTCCAGTCTGTAGCATTTTGTTGGGTCATCCCATGAAAACTATGCATTTTCATCTTTCAATAGAAATTAAACTGCATGAGAGAAAACAGTGCTTTACACTTATTTCTAATGATAGCTGATGAACAGTAATTTTTATGACTTATTAAGGCTAGAAGTTTTGTTTTATGTTTCTTTCAGATTTCCCATAGAAGTCCAGCTATTGAGGTTACCGACAACTATAATGCGATAATGAGGATTATCCATGATTTTTTTCTCTTTTAGAAATACTAAAGATGTCCCTTTTATGAAGTCATAGGAATAAATGCAATTAGAGTTGAAAAGATTATTCCTTATTGCCTGTCCAGACACAGTAATAGAGAATTAAATCCTCAAATGTAATTTCCAAAATTAAGATTAATGATCAGGAATATATGATTCCCTCATATGCTGATGACCTCATGTTGTTTGATACTAAATGTGGTTGCTTTTCTCAATCTTCGTGTTAATGAATATGATTGAGTTATTTTAAATGTAGTCAGGGTACAAGATTAATTTGTCTATATTAGAAGTTTGCCTTGTATTTTTCAGAGGAAGAAAATCAAGCAGTAGTAAAAGAAAGTCAAAGGATTATTATTTTTTTAACTGAGCTTTAAAAATTGCATTTCATTCTCATTTTCTGGTGTGTAGGAAATGTGAGAGAAAATGAGTTATCCTAATTAATTTATGGACAGGACATCAAGAGATGAAAAACTTCTGTGGGGTTTTCAACATTTGCCAAATCTAGAAGCTGAAAGATAAATTTAGCAATAAATGGGAAATGCTTTGAACATTAGACTATTATGCTTATTACCAGGAAAATGTAGTAGAGTGTTTAAGGAAGTGATAAAACTTCTTTTTTTTTGAGCAAATATGATCTCTATATGTCCTCTTGGCAATTGCAAATTGTGCAAACAGCCGAGGAATCTGTTTCTAATATCTCCTTATAACTTGCTGAATAACTTCTGAACGTTAGATAAAATGTCTGGGCCTTATTTACACAACTGTAAATAAAAAATATACAATCTCAAACACGTCTTCCGACTCTAGAATTCTATGACCTTCTTGTATCTGAGGGTACAAACTGGGGGCAAGTGTGATGTAGTATGGGGAGGCTACGTGAATGGTGCTTTCACTGTGCTCCCCACGCTGTCTCCCAGAAAGGGCAGCTACTCAGGCAGGAGCTCCAACACCAGGGAGATGCTTCAGCATAGCACCACTTCTATTTATTGCCAGACCTCTGCTCTGGAAATATACCTGTGGCACCACAGAAAAGTCATTATATTTGTTTCAGGGAGGTACAGAGCATTTCCAATGGTGTCTTAGATCAATATGATCTGTTATGATGTAAATCAGCCCATATTTTTCAGGTTTACATTGACATATGTCAACTCAGTTATGTTTGATTAGGGAATTAGAGAAACATAATCACAAGTTGCTGCTAAATTAATCAAAATCATCTGAAACAACAACATGTTAAAGAATGTTTTGTTGTTTCATTGCCATAGAGAAAAGTAAACTTTGCCTTTTCCTTTCTTTTCCCCTTTTCTGCTGTTTTGTTTTCCTTTGTTATTTTTTTAAAATAAAAATCTACTCTCTAGGGAAAATATGTATTCTCAGTCTGTAAGCTCTGTGAGGGAAAGACACTGTGCATGTATTTCATGACCTACATGTTATGGTGTGGATTTAAATGAAGGCCAGGTTTTAAAAGCTTGCTCTCTTTTCTGTCTCTGGCAAGATTAGAAGGTAGTCCAAATTTTCGGTGGTAGTTGAGGAAACAAGTCACTAGGGATGGCCCTTGTTGGGGTATACTTTGCCCTGGCTTCTTATCTCTCTCTCTTTCTGAATGCAGACCCTCTGTGCCTATCTTCTGCCTTGATGCTTCTGCCTCAGCACACACCTAAAAGAAATGAGGCCAATTGACCACGGACTTAAACCTGACACCACAAGCAAGATTTGTTATAGTGATGGAAAGTTGAGTGACACATTTAGACTGTTTCTAGCAATCAGGACACTGAAATATGATTTGTTTTGTTTTAAAGATTATTTATTTATTATGGTATCATGGATCAAACTCGGGTCTTTGTGCTTGCAAGGTAGGTTTGTTACCACTCAAGCTAAAGCCCCAGCCCTGAAAGATGTTTTTGAATGAAAGAATTGATGATGGATTTTGAAAGAATGAGTGAATACTAAAATTTATAACCACAAAGAGGTGAAATAATGTTTATTCACTTCATTACTTAAGAGGAAAGAGTCTAGGAACATGTACACACATAGTTACAATGAATCGAGAGAGATTTTTCTCATATCTAAAAATAAAAGCTTTGTATGGCTCATTATTATTTTGGTCAAGTTCAAGAGCAAATGCTTATGAGAAAAAAGGACAAAATTTAAAATGTTGAAATTACTACTTGTTCTTTTAAGGTGCCTGGTTAGTTCCAATAAAATATTATAAATAATTTCCATATATAAAATAAATACAGAGAGTGTAGGATTATCTTGAGGTATGGTTTGCCTCAGAGGGCTCTTCTAGTAGGTAGTTTAACATTGTTCTTGAACGCAAGACCATTATCACAATAGTTCTATTCATGTCTGGGTTTGGTGCACATTTTGGGGGACTTGGGAACCTGGTGTAGCGGAAAATTTGCATAAGAACCATTGTTGGAAACATCCCAGCATTAAGACTCAATGGAAACAAAGAAGAAATAGGCTGCCTAATTAGATTCTTTCAATATACCTTGCTCTTATGAAAAACAATGGCTATAGCATTATAGTATGAATCCATGTGCCTCACTTCTCTCTCTGTGTTGGCTGAAAATCAAAGGCCATTCTGTTCAATTTCACCACTGGTGTGTAAGAGAAATAAGGTCTTATTCAGGCCTTCAACTGTCATCTCTGTGCAGATTTGTCTTCAAGCCTGTGTTCTGGTCTCAACTCCCTCAGCACTTACCACTGTTTTCTGTACCAACCAAATGGCATTTTATTTTAAATCTTACCTATTTTTGTCTGTATAGGTGCACGACTTTAGGGAATCAAAAATCTCATACTGTATTTCATTCCTTTTTATCAAAAAGCAGTTACTAAATTTTATGAATTAGATTTATGTATTTTTCTTCTTAACAAATATATTATAGTGGACTGAGCAATTCTGTAGAAGTATGGAAGGTATAGTTATTTTTTTTCCAAGTAAAAGGACTAAGTATGTGTGACATGTACATTAGCAATGAGTATACAGATTCAATTTTGAGAGATTTATTTTCTCCTTGAATTTGACTGAGAAAATAACACACAAAGAAATTTGCATTACTCTTGCAAATTTGGTGCCCATCACCAAATTAAAGGCAGAGGTTATTTGCAATTGGAAAAAAATTAATTAGGAAGTGTCAAAAGGAGCTCTTTATCAATACTTTCCCATAATACATTTAAGTTTATAACTAAAGATCAAGAATATCTAGGCACTATTTATACATCTCAGAAATCATTAACTTTTATATGCTACCATTTAGCTCCTTGGTTTTATACCAAGGTTTACTGAGGTATCTTTCTGACCCACCCAAATCTTAGGTTTGAAAGGAGGTTGAAATGTATATGCATATTTCATACCCATCTGCCTATCTATGTTATAAAATGTTTGAAACATGTATGATCCATGATGCCGAAACTTTAGTTTTGCAGGAGATAATGACCTTTGGATGGGCCCCTGTCATTTACAAGGTGCTTGTATCCATGATAGCTATCAATCTGCTGTTGGCCCTGTAGTGACAATGGAAAAAGCAGGACGTGAGCTTGTCTTTGTAGCCTTAGACATTCCCAAAGCACACTCCTTGGTGTATAGCCACAGGCAGGAGATTATTTCTATCACTATTTTCAAACTCTAAAAATTCATGATTCTTGATTTTTGTCTAAGTGCCTGATTTATTTTTACTTCACTATAGTTGCTTACATATACTCTTGTGACAGTGCTCCATGAGGTATTTGCTTTTCATTTAGGAAGAACATTTCCCCTTACCATGTAGTTTGACCATAGTAACCTGCAGAAACTTATAAAACTCACCTGAGAGTTACTTTAACAACTTATGTATTTTAATGATAAAACACATCTTTAAAAAAGTAATAGTTTGAAATAGTGTGCTCTAAAATACATTAACATTTATTTTAGAAAAATTTCACTAAGATATTTGTTGAGATTGACAGTATAGTTCATGAATGACAAGAGCAAACAGTTCCTTCACATTGCTTTCTTTGGAACTTTAGAATTCTGTTCTTGTGCTATATTCAGATGTATGCCATAGCTAATTTTCTGATTCTGTGCCTCATTGCTTGGGGATTACCTACAGTAATCCAGCCAATGTGTCAGGCCAGACTGTAAAGAGGATATTTATCCTGAACAAGCCAACTTGCAGCAATATGAGGACCTTCTATGGTGAGTTTTATTTGTCCTATGGTACCTACATTCATGACATTGTCAAAGAAAATCAATACTTTTTGTTCCTTAGTAAAATAGTTCTAAAATCTTAAGTTGAAGTAAGATTGATCAGATTCTTATGGCTACCAATTAAATTTAGATAAATTCAATTTCACTCAAATCAGTCAATCAATCAATCAATCCCATTCAACCCCAACTGATTGGATACCTCAATGTCCAACCATTTCATGTGCAGAGAGTAATAAATACATTCTCTTCCTACAATCTAACAATCAGGGTAAATGAATACAAATTAAAAGCTAGTTCAATAAGCAGAATAATAAACCATGGGCCTAACATTGAGTTAACCATTGGATAATATAATTACATATTTATTGCATGTAGGAGAGATATAGTGAAGTGCTACTTCGAAACCATATGGTGCTGACAGTATTTTAAAAGATGATTGAAAATACATTGTGTTTGGAGGTGGGTCTAGGTTTACACAGAGGGAGGAACATTGGATACCTTGTTCTAACTCCCATATTCTTGCATAGACTCTCAAGCATATATTACTGATCTTGCTTTAACCTAAATAATTTTTCTTTGCCTACAATGAGATGATTATTCTAATTGCAATTATATATATTTTTAGAAAGTCTAGAAAGTATGAAATACATACCTGTTACCTGGGATTCTGGTATAGCAGTTTGAGTGGCATCCCCTAGATTCATGGGAAGGAAGAAAATGGTTGTGCTGCTAATTACGAGTTAACAAGAAAACTTGTGAGAAATGATAAGAAGACAAAATGAACATGAATTCGGAGACCTGGGTTTAATTCCTCATTCTGATCCTGAGTAGCTTTGGAGTTGGATTGTTCTAAGTCTTCAGAGTAGAAATTTTTTAATGGGTAAGCTTAGTGGTTAAGAGATCTTTAAGGTCTTCCTTTAGTTTTGAAAACATCCATTGGTTCTACAGACTAGTTAGGGATAAAAAATAACACAAGGGCATCAGAATGGGCAGTAGAGGAGCTCCATCATGGGAGGCAGCTGATCTATTTGAACTCTGACTGAGCTTCACACAGGTCAATAGATCTAGGCAGCAAAGGCGTCACTTTATAGAAACTCCAGTTTTGTAGAGTTCTGAGGATTAATGCAGTCATGTGTTCA
The DNA here is from genome assembly GCA_004025085.1 of Thryonomys swinderianus. Classification (NCBI taxonomy): domain Eukaryota; kingdom Metazoa; phylum Chordata; class Mammalia; order Rodentia; family Thryonomyidae; genus Thryonomys; species Thryonomys swinderianus. Next base: position 27,410 of record PVIC010014647.1, on the reverse strand, counting down.
TGTTAACTGTAGAATCTTGATACATAATAGACGCCAAATAAACTTTAGTTTGTGTTCTTGTTCTCATTTACATTGATTAGGAGCCAATCAATTTCTTCTACAGGGAGACTCTGATATCAAGGTCTGCTTATTTGGGTGGATATGAGGCTCACTGATAGAGGGCTTGGCCAGCAGGTGGAAGGCTTAGGATTTAATCTGTAGTACCACCAAAAATAAAAACATCTGATTATTCTCCAACATAGATTATCTATCTTGTCCATACCATGTCAAAGGCATGTTAGGTAAGTAAATATAAAAATGAATGAAGGTATTTTATAGCTAAATATCTGATAACACTATTTTTTCTCAAATGAAAGTAATTTAATAGCCTCATGTCATAGGAGTCTCAGATACATTTCTGTCTCTCACGACCTTTCCCTTATACCTAATTATTAACACCAATACCATACAACTTGAAGAGTCAGCATGCTCGCTGATAAAGGGGGAATTTCTTACACTCAGTAATTCTCTTGCATTTCACTTCACAGCCAAGATTTATGAACCATTGTCTGTAGGGAGGAGTCCTCAGATGAAGACTTCAATGCTTTTATAAGGACATACTGTACTACACTGATAAAAAATAGTGCTATAAATAACATTACAAGAGGCAGTATAGCTCAGCAGGTTCTAAAATAAGCTGAGTGCAGAATCTCAACTGTTTAATGAATGTATATATTACTCTGCCATACTTGTACATCCTGGTTTTTTTCCTGTTTTTGTTTTGTTTCTTTATCCATCAATTCATACAAGTTAAATTCTTGGCTTTTGGTAGACGTGAGAAAGGGCCCTTCTGCCTAGGATTTCCATTTGCTTTGATAACATGTGATTTTCTTTTCTAAAAAAATTATTTATTTTTGTCTTTTTTGGTACATTGTATATACACATCATGATCACACTCAATACTGGGGATTTGTAGCAGTGTATGGCACAATTTAATTCTCATTTTTTCCCATTCCTTTCCCACCCCACAACTTCCACCCCCTAAATACATAAGCTTTGTTAAATCAATTTTTTTATTACCATCCAATTTTCTTTTGCTCTCATGACTCACCCCTACAACCACATTTCCCTTTGAATATTTTTCTATTTCACAATATCCATCATACAGTCTAGAATTCATTAACATCTTCAGTTTCTATATTAAGAGATTGTTTACAGCCTCTCTCAGCTTTCAAAAGTTCATGAATGACAGAAAAGCATTGGTGGTGTAGGTGTTTGTGTTGATATCCTGGGAAGATTGGGAATTAAAAATAAGATGTAGGTTTAAAGCTACATCCGTGGGACCAAATTCTTATTTCTAAATGTATGACCCGATACCCTTCAGTAATGCTTGTTGAGCATAAACTCAAACTAAAACAAAAGTACACTTTTAAAAAAAAGAAAATTTGAAAATTTTTTCAATAAAACAGAACTTGGCCAACTATTTTAGTCATTATACAAAAGGCAACTACTAAGAGATGGCAGGAAGATTTCTGGGACACAAGTAACAATCTTTCAGCACAGTAATAGTATGTTGCAAACACAAATAAGAGAAACCATTATAAAAATGGAAAAGAATGTTACTTTTCATGTCTAGGGTGTGTTTTCAGAGAACATGTTGGCATGAGTGGTCACCATGAACATCTGTGATTAAGTGAACCTGCTGCCATTACCTGACAGACAGCCTGCTAATGCAGCCCAGGGGTGGAGAGTGCTAGTGTGGAAAAGTGGGGATAAAATTGCAGTCACTGAGACAACATGTTTTTATCCTGTTGTATATTTTCCATGAAGTCAAATAACAGGTGATGTTGGTCTTTGAGGAAATAGCCAGTGACTTTCTACACTAGTGGTTTCAAGCCTAAGAAAACTTTATATATATATATATATATATATATATATATATATATATATATATATATATATATATATATATGTATGTTTTTTAAAACAATGGTCAAAATTATTCTATGGAAGTGGATTTCTATTGTCAATTAATTTGGAACTGCTGAATATTCATCAATCCTAAGGACCATCACACTGTACATTAGCATATTAAAAGCTTC
>PVIC010014647.1:0-25229 GCA_004025085.1 Thryonomys swinderianus | reverse complement strand
TTGGGAAGGTGGACACTATGCTTTAGCAGTTGTGGTATTTTAGAATTATCTATGAAGGACCTGTTAAAATCTTTTTGTTCTTGCTCATGTCTAATTGAAATAATTTTTTCATTATAACACCATTAAGAAAAGATCCAGTTATTTCATCATTAGTTTGCATACAAAAGCATCAGTGATAAATTTTTTTGATTAAATCCTTTCCATATTTTGATCTAGCTTTCTAGTCCTGATGCTGCATTCTTTTTAAGCTATTTTCTTAATTTGAGCAATTGTCCAGGTTGAAGAAAACTTGTAAGTACTGTTAGTACTTGTCAGGAGTAAATGGGACTCCAGAGAGTTCTTTGAAATAGGAAACATTTGAACAGAATATCATCTTGCTTTCAGCTGTTTGTATAGATGCAATTTTTGCAATTCTATACTTCACAGCTCTAATTTCTCTTTATCTGTGTCTCAGGCTTCCATCAATAATCCTTCTACTGAAACCCGCTTGACAAGAGAGGTAGAGTAGACGCCCTTGCAATATCTTCTGAATGTCACTCAGCAGTGATTAGTATTCAGGTTTATACTTTTCAGGAGGAAAAACATAAAACCAAACAGTGGATACAATCCTTATGAATCCAGGTTGGAAAAGGGTGCTGCTAGCAGCATTTTGTAAGATCACCTTTTGATTAGACAGTGGAGATTTTATAAAACAAAAAAAGTCAGGGATTTTAGATTCTTACTATGGATATATACTCAAGAAATAAAATCTTCCTGTAATGTACCCCAGTGTAGGAATGCATTGACTGTTTTCTGGATGCAATTAATTTCATTTTATGCACTATGATTTCTAGTTGAATTTTTTAATATAGAAACTCTGTGACACAGCTCTTATGTCTTCCCATAATATCAGTATTGGAAAAAAAGTGCTGATCTTTCTATATGCATTAAGTAAGGAAATTGGTTTCTTCTGTTTTCTTCTGAAATTTGAGATTTGCAGAAGAGTCTATAATTATTTGTCATTAAAATTTAAGTAAAAAACAATGAAATGCTTTCTGGATATTGAAAGATGTTACTTTGGACATTTCCATTACTTAGTGAACCTTCTTTTTTTTAATTGATTTCTTTATTGGTACAATTTAAATACATCTCAAAATCACATATAACACTGGGAAATTTGTACCAGTATATGCCACAAGTTAATTCTCATTTTTACCCATATCCCTACCCACTCCCCCTCCTCCCCCCTTTATACATGCTCTTTTATTTTCTTTCTGTATCATATTTATTCCTGGAGGATATACTAATAAGTGAAATCAATAGATCACAGATAGACAATTCCCGGATCTTCTCTTTGGGATGAACACCTGTAGATGCAAATGAGTTCTAGAAAGTAGAACAGCTTTTATAGAGTGGAATATTTCTATAGGAAACTTGGTGTGGGAATGTGATGAGGGGAAGGAATAAATATGGCACAGAAAGTGAACCTTCTTAAAAACTATCTGTTATTATTATCATTTTTTTTTTGGCAATACAAGGGATCAAACTTGGGAACCTTGCAAGATAGGTGCAGTGTCACTGAGCTAAATCTCCAGCCATATTCTAATATTTTTTAGAATATTTTTATTCTAATATTTTTATTTTAATATTTTTAAGACTATTTTTATTCTAATACTTCTAATATAAATATTTTATTCTAATATTTTTTAGAATATTATTTCTCTCTGTGACATGCATTAGAACAACTTATTCTCATTATTTCTGAACAAAATTTTTGAAAAAAAACAAATGCATTTAAAAGCCATATGGTCTATTTTCTTTCAATTTATAGAGAAATCATTTGCTGATGTTACATGTTGGTTATTTGTTTTAGAATAACATGAGAACTTCATGGGAAAACTGTGCATTATGTATTGTTTTCCTTTCACCGTCGGTTACCTTATGTGTCTCATATGTGGTCAGTGGCACAGCGAAAGAACACTGCACTCTAGTTAGGCATTGTGTGGAAGAAAGAATGATGGATCTAGTAACAGACTTTGGTGAAATACAAGGATGAGCTGAGCCGAGGCATCTGACCGTACTCTCATTCTCCTCTCTCCAGAGCAAATTGCACTGTTTGAGGAATTCCTGTAGGCTCACAATTACAGCAGCTAAGCATCAAACAGTTTCATGTGAAGATCTAAATTGAATAATTGAAAGAGGTTACTTTGAAAGTAGAGAATATGATGAGGTCTTTATGACTTCTAATTTCCTTTGTTGAATGTGTAGTCACTCTCCCTTTTCCTTTATATTGAAAAATTAGAGCTGCACATAATTACGGAGAACAAAGTGATATTATGAATTTGACGTACAATGTGGAATTACCAAATCAAGTTTAATAACCCATTCATTGCCTCAGACATTTGATATTTTTAACGAGGAAACATTGAGATCCATTTCTCTATAGCACTGAAATACACGTAGTCAACTATGAGTTATATTCGGGTAGATAAGAGTTTTTTTCAGGTAGATTGGAGTTTTTTGAGATTTTTGCACAAGCGTGGTGAATACAATAGCAGGGTATGGTAAAATCCACTTTTCCATCAACTCTTGAGGGATTAGCAAGTGGTACACTAGCAAGTTTAAAAGGCTACCTGTTGTGGGCCGGAGATTTAGCTCAGTGGTTCCAGCGCCTGCCTTGCAAGCGCAAGGTCCTGAGTTAGACCCCGGTAACCACATACAATGCTGGGTGTGGTGACTCACGCCCACCAGCCATCAATACCACTTACCACAGTGCCTGTGTGGTGGCTCACACCTGTAATCCCAGCACTTGGGAGGCAGAGGCAGGAGGATTGCTGTCAGTTCTAGTCTTGCCTGGGCTACATAGTGAGCTCAGAGCCAGCTTGAACTACAAAGCGAGACCCCCTCTCAAAAAAAAAAAAAAAAAAAAAAAAGAGTACCTGTCTTTCTGTGTCTGTTTAGCTTTCACTTTACTCTGCAGAACCTGCAAGTGCCCATCAGAGCTGATCGACACCTGTGCTTAGGAACAGGCCACAGCAACTCGCCTCTAACAGGTCATCAAAACAGCTCCAGATGGTGAGAACTTCTGAGTTACAGTGATGCAAATTGGTGACCTGCGGTGGGATTCTTCATTAGTGCTTACGTCCCCTGGGCCAGAGGTGTCACAAGGTGGGCTGCTTCCTCTCCTATTTTTTCTTTCTGTGATATGCATTAGGACAACTTATTCTCATAAAGATGAATCAGTCAACTGCATATGGCTAGCTAATAAACAAAGCAGAGATGAACATTTGATTTCATTTAGAGAAATATAGTGTTTAGCTTTTTCCACAGAAATGGGGGAGAAACATATGAAAATTCTCATCACTGAAGTCTCCAACGAAATTAGGATTAATCATTTAAAAAGGAAAAGTATGAATTTCTATACAGATCATTATTCTTTAACAAATGATCAGAAATATTATGAGAACACATGCATTTGCCCTAAGATGTGACTATGTCATGGTAAACTCACCTGAAAACTTCCTTAAATTGCTCACTCTGGCATACTTAAAATTCTGCCTTTTGGGTATAAACACACATTTAAAATTGACTCAGTTCATTTCTTCCTGTCTCAGGTCACTTGCTGGCTATTCCCAACCACTGAACTTATTTATTTTTTGAGACAGGGTCTCACTGTGTAGTTCAGGCAAGCCTCGAACTCAGCAATCCTCTTGTCTCTGCCTCCCGAGTGCTGGGATTACAGACGTGAGCCACCACACACCCGGCTTTTTTTTTTTTTTTTTTTTTTTTGAGACAGGTTCTCGCTTTGTAGTTCAGTCTGGCCCTGAGCTCACTATGTAGCCCAGGCAAGCCTCGAACTCAGCAATCCTCCTGTCTCTGCCTCCTGAGTGATGGGATTACAGGCGTGAGCCACCACGCCTGGCACTACTGAACTTATTTTATCCATTCTGTTTGTTCCAATATATCCTCAAACTTTTGCCACCTGGGGATTTCTCTCTGTGATGGTTTTATTACTCAATTCAAGATTCATAATTATAATTAACTCTGATGTCTAATAATATGCTGAAATGATCTTGCTTCTTTTATTTAATATTAATGGAAGTCCCTGGTGACAGTGGACACTGCGCAGGCATTGACAAGTAGCACTGTGCTCATAAAAAGTGTGTTGTATTTTTCCACATGGCATCTCAGCGCAGTAGCAGCACCTCATGATACTTCCTGGCTGTGATCTTTGGATCTAAGTGGCTCAAATGGAAGAAGTCATGCTTTTAGCAATGCCTGGAAAAGATGCTTTGAAATTTCACTACTAAAAAGAACACGTCAGTAATAAATACATAGAAATAGTAAATATTTGTGTATTTATTCTGTGTTCAATACTATGTGTTTCATTTGTCCAATTTGAATTACTTTTCAAGATATACATCAGGTGCTTAGTATCGAAGTGTGAAACCATGAAGTATGTTTCTAAAAAAACAAAAAAAACTTCACTCTCTGTTCAAATTTACTGAATAAGTTACCACCAGGGAATATTGAGACTTGTGGAATTAGTTCTTATGGTGCATCAGGTGGACAAAAGGAAAAGATTTCACAGGAAGAGGTTTATTCACTGTGCATTTTTTTTTTTGGCAGTACCAGGCATCGAACTCAGGCCCTTGTGTGTCCAAGGTTGGGGTGGTACCACTTGAGCTAAATCCCCAGGCCACTGTGTGAATTTTAGAGAAACACGAAGGCTGGTTGATTCTGTATGAACATTAGTTTGAAGATTAATTTGAGATGAATTTTGTTGCAAAACTCCATGACAGGAGAAGCAGGGGTGAATTCTAGAAATGAACAATTGGTTTTCTGTAATTACAAAATTAACAATTTATAATACAAAAATTATGAAAACATTGACCATGGATGAATTCAATATAACAAACACATTTATTTTTATTTTTCTTGATGTAATAATCATAAGCAGAGTATTATCTAATTATAGTGAGTCAAATATCAGATTATCATATTGATGCAATTTTTATAATTAATTCAATCAAGTGCATATACTAAATTAAGTATAGTTTTATACATATGAACATATTTACTATATTGGGAGACACTTGTATATTAGAATGTACCCTAAACATGACTGAAATAATTAGTTGTATAAGTTTTTTATTAATCGTGGAGAGCTATGTGCTGAGGTTATTTTGAGTCATATAAAAATTGGTGAAAATCTGTGTTATAACTTTAGATTATTATACCTGAAGAAATAGTTTTACTAGAAAGAAAGATTTAATCTTAGCTCTGAATTTTGAATTATTCATATAGATATCTGAGCTGTTGTTAGTTTTAAATCAATTTAAAGCATATATACTACTAGGAATTATCATAAGTTGAATTCACATTTACTGAATACTATGTTTCTTAGTCACTTAGCAGACTGCAGAGAAGGTGGATGTTTGTGGAAGAGAAGGCAGATACCTGGAATGATAGTAATTTGCTTCAGTCAATTTAGTAAGATTCCAGAGTGATGGATCGGAATCCAGATTTGTGAGTTTCATGCTTCTTTTCCTGTGCATGACAGACAAAATAAAACAGAATGAAAAAGTCTAGGAATGTAGAAAAGTTTGCTTATACCTGAATTATCTATCTTTTTTTGTTAAGAATTATACCTAATTTGGTGTGGGAACATAAGGAGGGGAAGGAATAAATATGATTCCAAAAGAAAATACAAGAGCATGTATATAGGGGGTGGGGGGCGTGGGTACGTAGGGATGTGAGTAAAAATGAGAATTCACTTGTGTCATATACTGGTACAAATTCCCCAGTGTTATGTGTGATTGTGAGATGTATGTAAAATGTACCAATAAAGAATTCAATTTAAAAAAATCAAAGAATTATACCTAAATTTTCCACTTGAATTCACTCTAATTTCAGTAACATTTTTTTTTTTTTCTGTTTCTGAGGATTGAACCCCTGGCTTCACATGACAAGCAGGGACTCCCTCTACTGCTGAGCTATGTTCAGAACGCCACAGCAACTTTTTGGACAGGCCATTGGTTCAAATAGTCTATAGGTTCTTTGTGGTTGGATTTCCCCTCCCCTCACTTCTCAGCTTTATTGAGATATAATTGACAAATATAATTGTACACATTTAAGGTGTATAAAATAATTTATACTAAGAAATGATTCTTAGTAAATGAGCTTACTCATGTTACACATCTATCAAATTGCATATTTTCTGGTTCTTTATTGTTATTGTTTTTGTGGTGTGAACTACTCTTCTGGCAAGTTTCATGTATGTATCACAATGATACTAAAAGTAGCCCAACATAAATAAGTTTCAAGAACTTCTCTTTTGCATGGCTAATATTTTGTTCCCATTAACCAAGATTTCTGGATTTGACATGAGATTATTCAATATTTGCCTTTTTCTGTCTGGCTTATTTTACTCAGCATAATGTTGTTCAGGGCACAGATGAGAGGATTTTACCCCTTTTAAAGGCTTGTGTGTGTGTGTGTGTGTGTGTGCACGTGTGCGTATGTGACACAACAGAGACATTATAAATGTACACCATATTTCCCTTGTCAATCTGTTAATGGACATTCAAGTTGATTCCAGTATAGTGGCTATTGTACAATAATGGCCTTGGCTATAGTAAGCCTGAGAATGCAGATATATCTTTGAGATTCTGATCGCTAATGAAAAATGAGCAAAGGTACTACACAGACATTTCATTTTTCAGTACCAGTATTTAACTCAGGACCTTGTGCTTGTGAGGTAGGCTCAGTGTCTCTGAGCTACATCCTCAGCCCTAAACAGAATTTTCTTATAATAAGATGCTAATGACCAACAAATATGTAAAAAAGTGGTCAACACTGTTAGGCATCAGAAAAATGCAAATACAATGAGATATTATCTTCATATTTGTCAGAAGGGCTATTATCAAACAAACAGGATGACAAATATTGGATTGTATGCCATTAGTGAGAATATAAACTGGCACAGCCTATAAAGAGAACATTTATAATAAAACTACTATTTCCTCAAAAAATTAAAAATAAACATATAAATGCTCCCACTTCTGGTCATACATTGCAAGGAAATTAGCTGTTTTTTTCTGATTCTCAGTAAGATGAGTATTTATATAAGGTGAATATTTAAATAATGGTACTTGTATATTGCATTTTAGGTCTTTGTATTTTTAATATCTTTTTCAGAATTCCACTCTGATGTGAAGATATTCTTTGAGGATTAATCATTCTCAAGTTTATAACTGTTACTCTATTTTCTTTTTGCCTTTAATATTTTCTAGAAGGCTGTCTGGTTTCTGTTACTTTTTATCAACGTTTAGCTTTCTTATCTGTCTAGACTCTAACACTTTCTCTGTTTCATTTGAATTAAAAAATGTCAGAAGATTTGTGACTTTGTCTTTTAATATTTTCCTTGTAATATGATTACTCAGAAGTGATCAACTGTAAACTCCTTTCATTAACTTTTTTTTTTAGACAGGGTCTTGCTTTGTAGTTGAGGCTGGCCCAGAACTCACTATGTAGCCCAGGCAAGCCTCGAACTCAGCAGTTCTCCTGCCTCTGTCTCCTGAGTGCTAGGATTACAGTTGTGAGCTACCACACCCAGCTTCATTAATTTTTAATCAAAAAAGCTTTCTTTAGGTGCATTTGTGTTACACTTCACATTCTTTGAGTTTTTATTCTCTTTTAAAAGAATTATTAGATCTATTCTTTAAATTATCACTTATCTTTATAAGTACTGAAAAAGGTATCAGAAAATCCATGAATAATTTTCAAACTGGCAGGAAAGGCAAACTATAGAAATCATGAATTTGTAAGTGTAATTTTGAGTACTCTTTGCCAATCTGTTAAGAAGTGAGAAGAACTATTATTAATAGAGAAACTGCTCTAAAATAATTATTAAACAGAAACTTCATATACATTTAAGAAATAATAGCTAGACTATATATATCCAGGTGAACTCACATTTAGGTCAAGACAGAATGTTGGTGAGGACCTTTTTAGTCAATACTTCCAGTTTGCGCTCCAAAATTAGCTACTATTATGAGTGACAATATACATATAGCATGGGAAGGCGTGTATTTTAATGAGTGTGCAGTGATATCTCTGTAATATTTAGTTTAATAACATATAACGTGAGTTACCTACTCATACACTTGTCATCTGTATGTCTTTTTTGGCAAGGTGATTATTAATGTTCATTTTATAACTGGGTCATTTGTGTTATCACAAACGTTGTAAGTTCTTTGTATAATTTGAATAGCAATCCTTTCTCAAACATGGGTTATTTTCCTTCTAGCCTGAGGTTTGTCTTTTCATCTTTCTGAGAACATATTTTACAGAGAAAAAAATTTATTGCGATGAAGTCTGATTTATCAGTTATTTTTCATAGGTTATGTGTTGCTGGCTGACAGTAGCAGCCATAAATGTAATGGTAATAAACACTCATATTTCCAGTAAGAATGACCACAGCAACATTTATAGGAAAAATTATGGAAATTTTATCTGCTTACATAGTTATTATTTGAGTTTAAGGGCCAAAATTGTGATCCTATTCCCAAATATAACTAATAAACTTTATAATGTCCAGAGTACTGTATGATTAATTCACTTGTTTTATTGAAAAGTTGAATCTCGGGCTGGAGGGTTAGCTCAGTGGTTCCGGCGCCTGCCTCACAAGCGCAAGGTCCTGAGTTCGATCCCCGGTAACCACATAAAATGCTGGGCGTGGAGACACGCCCACCAACAATCAACACTGCATACCACAATGCCGGACGTGGTGGCTCACGCCTGTAATCCCAGCACGCGGGAGGCAGAGACAGGAGGATTGCTGAGTTCACGGCGGCTTGCCTGGGCACCATAGTGAGCTCAGGGCCAGCCTGAACTACAAAGCGAGACCCTGTCTCAAAAGAAAAAAAAAAAAAAAAAGAAAAGAAAAGTTGAATCTCAGTTAATTTTTCAAAATTATTAATTCGATACCTACTAAAGACAAGGAAAAGCCTTTAACTCCTTGAGTACAATAAAGATAAGACAGAAAACCTTCCTTGAATAAAATTACTTCTTAGTAGAGGCTACTACTATAACTATTATTATTTTTGAGACAGGGTGACTCTTTGTAGTTCAGGTTGGTCCTGAGCTCACTATGTAGCCCAGGCAAACCTGGGACTCAGCAATCCTCCTGCCTCTGCCTCCTAAGTGGTGGGATTATAGACATGAGCCACCATTCCCAGCACTGTGGTACATGATATTGAATGCTGGTCACCCCACCCACACTGTGGTTTGTGGTAAACAGGAATCAAACTCGGGACCTTATGCTTTCCAGGCAGGTGCTGGAACCACTGAGCTAAATCCCCAGCCTGGGGCTACTATTATTTATATAAAATAACTATAATGGTAGATTACTGTAAAAAGAGGTAGAGATACGGATGAATTTCTGTTGTGTTTTATATGAAGGAGAGATTACTTCTAGGTGTATGAGTCAGAGGAGATCATCAAAGAGGAAGCATTTTATCTAGTACCAGAAATTGTCTAAATCAGTCATGGGTTATGGAAGGCAGAACATTCATGGTAGGATGAAATGTGCTTTAGAGTTGAAAGATGCCCTGTTCAAGTCTTGGTTCTACTACCTAGCTGAGGGTCATTATTTGATTCATAAATTCCTATCATCTAATTCTATCATATCACATGCACATCCAACAGCAATATGAATCTTTCTAGGAATGAACCCATAAACTGATATAGTTTTAAGAAACTGTGTATATTGGGAATGGAAGGAGAAACCGGAAAACCACTTCTTGACCAAGTTTGATCCAGGTCTTATTTTAGAAAATCCAGAAACATTAATACCTTCTTCCTCAATAGCCATATGGTATATTCTATGGCTAAAAATTGTTAGATGTCTTAATCTCTGAAATGCCTCAATAAAACTAAAACATTCAGAAGTACAAATTCTTATAATGAAAGCTTCTTCATTTTCCTTTATTTCTCCTGAAATGATTGCTATCTTTCCTATTAATCCTATTGAATAAATATGTAATAATAATATGTTAAAGACAGCTCTCTCTCTTTTCTTTCTATAAAATTCTTTAAATGTCAGACAGTTTTGGACGATTCCAGTTCTATGGGTTTCACTAGACTAGATTTTTTTTACTTCCTATGTGTGGAATGTTTAATCTCCTTTATGGAATCTCTGTCACCAATGCAAAACACCCACAAATAATGATACCTTAACGGCAGGTTAGTGTGATGAAACAGGAGGCACAATAATAGCAAAATATTTAAAAATATGTAGCCTAGTATTTGTGCTCCTTTATAAATTTGAATTTGGGATCACTTCAGAACACATTTTCTCTGCTTAACTAGGAAGAGGAGAGAGGGTAAAATAGTGCTGTCCATGCATGAAATTGGCTTTGGTAATTGGCTCTGGCAGTTCTGAGGTGCTAAACTACAGAGCCTCACTGAATGTGAGGCTTGGATGAGAAGGGTGGGTAGTAATTAGTCAGCCACTTGGACTTTTCTGACACAGCTTAGCATTTATTATGGTTTCTCTCACTACTCTGACCTAAACCAGTGACCTTTAAACTGGAATATATATCACTGCACCTATTAAAACCCATCCCTTTAACACTTCTATTATGTGTTTTAAAATGCAAAATAAATAAATAGATTCTAAATGTAAGATACCAACCCATCCATGGAAAAGGGGTCATTTTTAACCTCATGAAACATGAAGCAGTCATTATGAAGGGGAGAAATTTCTCTGCAAACCGAGCTACATGTGATCAAGGTGAGTTAAACCTAATTTCTGATAAATTGTTAGACATAATTTATTTTAAACCAAGTTCTTTTGGGAAACCAGATAAAGAACTAAAACAAAACTCGAAACTCTGAGAGGCAAGGAAAGAATGATCTTCCAAATATAAATGATTTTTTACTCTCATTTTGCCATAAGGCATGCAGGTTTGGAACAGGTTGATTTTTAAAGACCAATCATTACAGAAAATATTTAAATTTATTATACTGTATTGGATCTAGAGTAATCTAAAGCTGTTCCAACTTCCACTGTCATGGTTTAATTTGTAAATTATTGATAAGAATGTTTAAAAATTGAGGCTTTGGATTTTACATTTTAGTATGATCTTTAGGTTATTTTAAAACCCAGAATTTCTGAAAATCATTGATTTAAATGGATTATTCTTCCTTCAGGAACAATTTTTTCTACTGATAGTATTTCACACAGGATAGTGAGATCTTAGATGGTCTACATTTCTTGAATGTTTTATATAATGAGAAAATGGACAAATTTTATAAAACTTCTTTGCAAAGAAAAAATAGATGAATAAGTTTGAATTATATGTTATTTCTTTCTCAAAGTTGTGGTCATGACAATAATTTAGAACAACAGAAAGACTTAGTGGAGTTAGCAAGGTTCAAACAATGTCACGTAACAGAATGTATGATATTCTCAATTCACCAAGACTCAGAAATTGTCAAATTCTATCACAAAACCTGGTGTCAGACATGATTGGGGCAGAGGAAGAAATATTGGAGAGGAAGGAGGACAAATAATAAATAATGTAGGTCTACTATTAAGAATGCATGATCTTTCTCCCACAAAAAAATAAAACCTACATGAAAATGTCAAATGTTAATGTTAAAACAATGTTTTAACAGTTAAATCAATATTAAATCAATCAGCCTTGAAATAGATTTATTCTATACAAAGTTAATTCTGTAGATTAGTCAGACAAAAGTTTAAAATAAAGACATTTTAAAAATACAATAACTAAAAGTTTTCATTAAAAAGAGTAGGAAATCATAAAATAAAATTAGTACAAATGAAACATTCAATGGATGTTGAAAAGAACTAGTACATCTTGAAAATTTAAAAAAAATCACTAAAATATTAATTTAGAAAAGCTCAGAGAAAAAGAAAAAAACTCAAAAATGACCATATTATATTCAACTGGAAAATGGTCCTGAGAAAAACATCTGGAATGAAGGAGAGAAACAAAACATAAAAGTTCAAAAGTACTATCCAGAGTGCCCTACCATATTAGGGTTCATTTTAATACATTTTAAAACTTCATAACCTCTTTAAAGACTCCTATCTCTAAACATGGTCACATTTGAGGTACTTAGAATCAGAAGTTCAACCTGAAATTAGGAGAATCCAATTTAGCTCCTAGCAATATGGGAAATCAGATCTTGTGGATGTTTCATATAGTGTCCTGAAAAGTGGCAATTATTATGATTATGTCCTTATAATGCTAAATGCTCGATGCCACACTTCGCTTTGGTGTGCGCATATCAACATTTCTCTTATAGGGTGAATTATTCTCCCACTTAGCCCAGTTCACAGTTGCCTTTTGGCAACAAGCGTTAATCACTAGGAACAATGTCTTATCACATTTTGTTAAGAAGCACAGGTGGCTTTTCTTAAGAAAAAGACAAAATAAGCAGACGATATTTACCAATATGTCTTTGTTTCCGGTGGATCTGTTCTCTCTGAGAATTTTAAACATGGCTAATGGTTTATCACATATGATTTAGGCACTGAAATCCAATATCTAGTTATGGTTTATTTCCAACAACGCTTTATCTTCTCTTACTTTTCTCTATCTAAATGTTCTAGTTGAATAAAAATGTCTTCATTTCTCAACAATACAAAGTCGATCACCTTGTTCTATCACTATCTTTCATGTAATTTCAATTGCCTTTAGAATCTATTTGTATTGTCATCTCTATATACTCTTGTGAGGACCCCCTATTAACCTTAAACATTTGTTTGACATCTGAAGATTTTTAACTCTTAGAGCTTTTCCCTTATTATGAATACAAATCTCTGAACCTTAGCATAATAATGTTCAGTGGATTATTTATCTGGTCTTATTGAGTATGTAGGCAATTTTTTTTCCAATCAGAGAAATAGACACAATGAAATTCAATGACTCTTGTTATAGAAGAGCTATTATTTGTTCTGTACTGTCAGACAATGAAAAGAGCCTTGGAAAGACCACTTCTATTATTTCCACAATTTCACTGCAAGTGTCTTGGAGAACGGGGCGGGGGAGTGTTTTTAAAGAAGGTAGTTGAGACATTATATAGTAAGTACTCTGACATGATAGGATTAAGGTGACTGCTTTATTCAAGGCAAATTCCTATAGAGTGCAGACCAATGCTATAACATTCTCCTCTCTTCATCCTTTGTTTCTTTGCTGCTTTCTCTCTCCTTCCTTCTATTGCTTCATTTTCTCATTTTAAAAATATCTACCAGATCACTACCTCCTTATAAATAGTTCTTTTGGGCCAGAGATTTAGTGCAGTGGTTCTGGGGCCTGCCTTGCAAGGTCCAAAGTTTGATCCCCGTAACCACAGACAACAATGCTGGCCGTGAGACTCACGCCCACCAGCGATCAGTACCACATACCACAGTGCCGGGCGTGGTGGCTCACGCCTGTCATCCCAGCACTTGGGAGGCAGAGGCAGGAGGATTGCTGAGTTCCAGGTTTGCCTGGGCTACATAGTGAGCTCAGGGCCTGCCTGAACTACAAAGGGAGACTGTGTCTCAAAACAAAACAAAACAAAAATTCTTTTTTTTTTTTTCCTCAAGTCTCTTTGCCTTTGTCTTTTTTTCTATCCTTTCTCATTCTTTTGCTGTGTTGTTCCCTTAGACACTTAATTTTCTCAGAATACTCACATTCTGCATACTGAAGATATTTTCATGGAATTAATACCGGTTTAGGCCCCAAATCCTAGAAAGGAAATGGTTATGCCATCCCTGAAAACAAAAATTCACATATAATACAAAAGTTTGTTTCCCTCCTTCCATCTGGCCCCCTGCCTCCTCTATTAAAGAGCATAGGGTAAGGTCATTTTTCTCTTTACAGGACAGGTATTTGTAGTATTTATAAGCCAAGAGAGAAAGACTGGCAGCACACCCAGCGTTAGGGGAGGATAAAGGGTGAATCCTGTCTCTCTCCAAAATTATGTGGCCCTATCTTTTGGTAGAGCTGACTAAAAGGCAATCAGTAACTACGAAACTCTTGGAATAATTATCCTTGTGCTAGAAGTCCTAGGAGACTCCAGGACCCAGAAGTACCCAAATGTTACTTAAACCACATAACAATTACCAGCAAGTTGTATCAAATGGTAGCTAGACTATTGCAGCTCAATCTCAACTGTTATAATTCAATCTGGAAGTTGATTCTGTTTAATTTTTTAACTTGTATATCTCTTCAAGACTATTTTATGGTATGTTTTTACATTTTATATGGGGTTTTGTTTAATCATTGATGAATATATTAACTTGATTATTTTCTGATCATATTCTGTTTTTCCTGATTGTGTTTTAAACTTTGGTTTCAAGAAGCCCAAGTATTTTATTTCTCCCTTTGGAATCTATTGTTTTCTAACTCCAAATGTTCTCTCTACCAAATAAATACCTATTAATTACAACTGTGGTATAATAAAGCTCGGAACTCCCTATACTTATGAATTTACATTTTTGAGTTAAGTACATAATAGCTCAAATTCTCCTGACACTTAACCATTTAGTTTTCTCTAATAACTTATGAAAGTTATGCTTTTCTTTTGTACATGCTATACAAAAGTTCCTGCAATGACTAGTTGCAGGTCTTCCCTCTGTACCTCTTGGATGATATTCCCTTATTCTAATGTAGCATTTAAAATTTTTCTTTTTCTTTTTCTTTTGTTTACTCTTCTTTAGGTTAGGAGATCTAATGTTTGCTGAAAAAGTGGGGATGAGATTTTTCCATTAATCTTGAAACTCCAGTTAGTTGTTAGAGAAATTCTTTCTTCTGATTGGGTCTACTGCCAGCATTTCACTAGATTTTCATTTAAAAGTGAAAGCATACTTTTAAACTTAACTCAGATGGAAAATTTCCAAGGCTGCTTTAATTTTTAACTTTAAAATTATTATAAAATAGAGTATTACTTAGCCACAAAGAATGATAATTTATAGACATTTATACTTAAATGGCTGTACCTTGAGATCATACTCATAAGTGAAATAAATAGGAGACAGATGTGTAAATATCATATTGTTTCTCTAATATGAGCAAATGAAGGTTTAAGTGAGGTCCAGAATTTATAATAGGTATTGTTGTGTGCTAAGAAAATGGTCAAAGGGCAAAGGGAAAAGGGGTGGAGAAAGCAAAGAAGGAAAAGAAAAAATTTGATGGTCAAAACAAAAAATGGAAACAGTTTGTGTATATAGAGGGATGGAGGGAGTGTAGGGAGGGCAGGAGAATGGGAAAAAAGTGACAATCAAGATATATGATATGCGGCACAAATTCTCAAAGTTGAATGTATACATTAAGTATACCAATAAACAATAAAGGAAAAAGTTATTTCAATTTTTCAATTTATGTACTTGTTCATTTTCATGGGATAACTCATGTGAAGTTGGTGAGCTTCAACATTTTAAAACATCCCTAAAACCATCTCCCACCTCAAATGTAGAGCATTTATAGCACTGAATATAGCTCCTCTGGATATTTTCCTAATCAATAACATCTTTGCTTCTTGATGAATAACTATTTTGATGTCTATCATTATCAGTTAATTTTTCCATCCATGAACTTCCTATAAACAGAACTATGCATTAGGATCTCTTTTGGAACTGTCTTGTTGAGTAGGGTAACAGTGTTATCGTTGTTTATATACAATATTTCATTTTTTACATATCCTACCTACATGTTTTATTATTGTTATTTTGGTTGTTTATATATTTGGTGTGCAAATACACAAATGATTTTTCTGATATATACATAGGAGTGGAATTGCTGGGCCATAACATAACGTATGATTAACTTTAATAAAGAAGGTATTTTTCCAAAGTAGTTCTACCTTTTATACTCTACCTCAGAGGAGAATTCCAACTTCTATATATTTTACCAAAACTCATTATAATAATTTTTTTTTGAGACAGGGTCTCTCTTTGTGGTTCAGGCTGGCCCTAAGCTCACTATGTAGCCCAGGCAAGCCTCGAACTCAGCAATCCTCCTGCCTCTGCCTCCCGAGTGCTGGGATTACAGGCATGAGCCACCACGCCAGGCTATAATAAATTATTTTTAATTTTAGCTTTTGTGGCTCTGTTTAAGAAGGATCTTTTTTTAACTTAAATGTCCTTTATGACTAATTATGTGCCTTTGATTAAATTTTTATTATATCAAATGCATATTATATGCAAATATATTTTGCAGGTACTAGTTTAATCATTGTTCTCTTAAAAAAACTGGAATGAATTTTTTTCTTAATGATTTGTTGGCATTATTTATGTTTTAGGGATGTAATTCCTTTAATCAATTTTCTCATTCTTACTCTTAATTATATTTTTTATGCTAATCATGTTATTCTATTATGTTAATTATATTGGAATGATCAGAATGTCTTTAATAGAACTCAATTTCTCAATCATTTTTTTAATGGTTAGTGCTTCTTATATTCTGTTTAAAAAGTATTTTGCCTGGCCCAAGGTCATGAAGACATTTTCCTGTTTTCCTGTAGAAGATTTATTGTTTAACATGTAGGTCTATGATCCATATCAGATTAATTTTTGGTGTATAGTATTAAGTAGCCATGGTTCATACTTCCCAATTTATATTTCCTGTTTTTCCAACACAATTTATTGGAATGCCACCCTTTTTGCATGGAAAGGCTGAGGTAATTCTAAATAAATCATGTAACCACCTACAGTGAACTTATTTCTGGACCTTACTTTGTTCATGTGGTATATTTGCATAACTTTTGGTCAATATCTTAAATATAATACTTAAGGTATGTCTTTAAATATGTTTGCATAAAGATTTCAGGTTCTTTCTTTTCAAGGTTGTTTTAGGTTTTTAAAGGCCTTTTAATTTCATATAAATTTTAGAATCAGCTTCTCATTTCTCACATCATACTGACACTTTCATTAGGATTAAATTGTTGCTTATCTTGAAGAAAATTGACATGTTAACATTCTCCATATATATTATGCACCTCTGCATTTATTTAAAACTTCTTTAAATTACCTCAATAATGATTTACCATTTTTAACTTTTCACTGACCTCAAATAAATTCTATGAAATTTATTCATATATATTTGGTATTTTTGGTACATAGTATTCTTGTACATAGTAAATATTATTCTTAAAATTGTATTCTCCAGTTTTTTCTTGGAAGTGTATAATACATCCATTTTGTATGTTAGTATCCACACCATTAATTCATCATGATAAATTTTTTATTAACTCTAATACTTTATAAATTCTTTTGGATTTTCTAGGTACACAACCATATCATCTATGAATATCAACAATATGATTTTTCCTTTTCCATTTTAAAACAAAGGATTTAAACAATTCCAGTATAATGACCATTATACTGAGATCTATGAATGAGGTAATGAGACCTTTTAAAAGTCATGAATGAGGCTTATCTTTTATCACATATTTTTTATGTATGTTCTGAGGTGATAATTTAAAAAATTTTGTTAAAATAGTAAATTACACTCATAGGTTTTCAAATGTTAATTCAACACGTGTTCCTTGAAAATAACATCTATTTTTATATAGTTGGATATGATTTAGATCTTATTAAAAATTGGGCATCAATGTTTATAAGACATATTAACTTGTGATTTTACTTTTATCTAATGCTGTTGCCAGGTTCTGGTATCAGAGATACATTGCTATCACGTACAGTAAGACATATTTTCTACTTTATTTATATATTCTACAGAAAATCTTTGTAAATTATAGCATTCTTTGCAGAATTTTTTTTTAGACAGAGTCTTGCTTTGTAGTTCAGGCTGGCCCTGAGCTCACTATGTAGCCCAGGCAAGCCTCAAACTCAGCAATGCTCCTGTCTCTGCCTCCCGAGTGCTGGGATAACAGGGGTGAGCCACACGCCCGGCACTGTGGTATGGGGTATTGATTGCTGGTGGGTGTGAGTCACCATGCTCAGCATTGTATGTGGTTACCGGGGATCAAACTCAGAACCTTGCGCTTGCGAGGCAGGCGCCGGAACCACTGAGCTAAATCTCCGGCCCCTCTTTGTGGAATTTTTAAAAAGCTTAATTGAGGTATAATTGACATGCAGTATATTTCAAAATCACAAAATAATTTGAAGAGTGTTGTTATACATACATATCTGTGAAACTTTCTACAATCCAGTGAATGAAAATATCATCACTTTGAAATCTTTCTTGCTTCTCTCCATTTTCTCATCCTATGCAACACTGTTAAGGTGTATTCTTCTGTGTTTCCTAGACTTATTTGTGAATGGAATGCAGCACATGTTAGTAGTTTCCTTTGTTCAACAGAATGATTTAGATGCTCACATTGCAGTGTGTGTCAATGTTAATAGTTTGCTACTTTTTATTTTGATATATTTTCTATATTTAATAGTTTGACAGCATACATCATTTTTTCTTGTTTATTGGTACATTTTAGGAATGCATTATGATCACATTCCTCTTTAGAAATTTGTACCTGTACATAATATATCTTGATCCTTATTTTTTCCCATTCTTATCCCCTTCCTTTAACTTTCCACAACTTCTAAATACATAAGCTTTGCTTGCTTTTTCTTTTCCATTCCTAGGATATTGTTTCAAGTTTTTGGGACACAGGTTTGGTATTCATGAAGTTTCTCAAGTGTTCTTTGTCATGAAAGAATTTTATTTCCCCACTGATTTTGAAGGATAGTTTTGCAAGATATTTCAATCTAATTGGCTGTTGTTTTTTTTTTAAGGCTTGAAATAAGGCTCTCCTTGACTCAAGGGTTTGTTTGAAAAAGTCTGCTGTAATTTTGATAGGCTTTCCCTTTACCTGGTTTGTTTCTTTTCCCTAACTACTTTTAATATTTCACTCTTCTGTTGGGTTTCTGGTAGTGTGATATTAAATGCCTAGGTGTTCATTTTTTTTTTTTTTTGTAATGTTTAGTTGGAGTCCTATATGCTTCACTTATTTGTGTGTCAAATTCTTTTTCCCTGCTTGGGAAATTTTCTACTATTACATCCACAGTTATTTTTATGTCATAGCAGTATTTAATCCTGATTTTAAGTTATATTCTCCTAATTTCTGAAAATGTTAAGTAATTTGCCATTTGCTATTTAATTTTTTTTTTTTTTGAGACAGGCTCTCGCTTTGCAGTTCAGGCTAGTCCTGAGCTCACTATGTAGCTCAGGCAAGCCTCATACTCATAGGAATCATCCTGCCTCCCAAGTACTGGGATTGCAGGTGTGAGCCACCATGCCCGGCACTGTGGTATGTAGTATGGATTGCTGGTGTCACCATGCCCCTTATTGTTGTATGTGGTTACCGGATAGAACTAGGGGCCTTGTGTTTGCTAGGCAGGCACTGGAACCACTGAGCTAAATCTCCGACCCTTTAATGTATTATGTAACCACTTTGTTGCTTTTAACCTCACATATTTGGATTGTTTGAAGTTGTAATAGAGTCTGATGCTGTGTTCATTTTTTAAAAGCATGTTTTGCTTCTGTCATCTTATTTTTTAAAATTTTATTTTATTTTATATTTTTGAGGCAAGATATTGCTTTGTAGTTCAGGCTGGCCCTAAGCTCACTATGTAGCCCAGGCAAGCCTCAAACTCAGCAATCCTCCTGCCTCTGCCTCCCAAGTGCTGGGATTATAGGTATGAGCCACCACACCTGGCATTGTGGTATGTCGTATTGATTGCTGGTGGGTGTGTGGCACCATACCTGGGATTGTTGTATGTGGTTACAGGATTGAACCAGGGACCTTGTGCTTGCTGGGGAGGTGCTGGAACCACTGAGCTAAATCTCTGTCCATTATTTTAGATATTTTCCATTGTTATGTTTTTAATGTCACCATAGTTGCATTTCTTGACTTTTTATTCTTTAAAATTATTATCTTTATCTCTAGAAGTTTGAATTAATATTTTTTCCATCTTATCTATCTCTACCTAACTCTTTGTACATAGAGAGCACAATTTTCATTACTGCTTTCAGTTAATCTCTAAGTCTAACATCTATGTCAGTTCTGGTTGGATTTCACCTGATTAGTTTTGGTTTCAGTTGTTTTATTTCTCATTAAGTATCATATTACTTTTCTTCTAGTGTAATGGGAATCTTTGATTGATGTCAGGTTTCTATGAGTTTTAACTTGCTTAGTACTGCATATTTTTCTACCTGTATAAATCTTGATCTTTTGTCAGAAGCACAATTAAAATCCTTGGAAAGAGTTTATCTCTCCTGGCAGTTTTAAGATTTGTTAAATAAGACTGCAACAGAGTCTAGGGCAAGTCAGTAATATCACACCAGAATACTGTGTACATTACCTACAGCCTAATGAATCACATAGCATTCATAGGGTGAAAAGGGTGCATAGTCATGGTCCTATGCAAGCGTAAGGCCTTGTTACCATGAATCCTTCAAGCTTTTTCCTTTGGTCTCACATAGCTGCATCACACTCTTTGCTGATCAGACTCAGCGCAGTTTTCTGCAGTTCCCTCAACTCTCCCTAGCTGTCTGCTTTCTGGCATTCTTTCCAGCAAATTCTAGCTCTCTGGGAGTCCCTGGACTTTTGGTACTGTCCCTTCAACTCACAAGTCTGCTTTACTCTACTGGAGTTGCTCCTCCCTGTGATGATGCCTGGCCCTAGTTAAATACTAGTTTCTTCTGTGTCTTTGGTTTTCATTATGTACTTTAAAATTTATTTATTTAACTTTTCTTATTTGCAGATAATTCTTTTTCTTCCATTTTATTTTTATTAGTACATATTAATTATACAGAATCACGGGTTTTTTTGACATCTTGTCAGTGCATATTGATTATGCAGATTAATGGGTGCCATTTGGACTGATTTTTGCATGTAGTGACACACTTTAATCACTTCTACTGCATGTCAACCCCTACTCCGCCCTCATAGCTAGCTTCCTATTTGGGTGGGCTTCAACGTGTATACTTTGGCATGGATTTCATTGCAAGATTTTTGTATGGGCCCATTTATTTTGGTCATATTCTCTACTCTGTCACTTTTACTCTCCCTTGCTCCCTCCACCTCATTTCCCTCCTGCCTTCTACTTTCATTGTCTTTTACTCTGGATTCTGCATATAAAAGAAAATATATAATAGTTGTCTTTCTGACTCATTAATCTTATTTTGCTTAAATGAAGATTTGAAGTTCCATCCTTTTTTTTCTCCAAATGGCATAATTTTGTTCTTCAAAAAACTAAAAATAGCTATACCACTTCTTGGTATACACCTGAAAGAATCAAAATCAGAAAATTATAGAGATATCTGCATCCTTGTGTTTACAATGGCACTATTTACAATAGCCAATTATGAAATCTACCTCAGTTCCCATTAATTCTCCCAGTCCATCAACATGGGAGGCCTTTCTATCTCATAGTGTTTAAGTTCTTAAGTGTTTTATAATTTTTATTGTAGACAATATTCACCTCCTTTCTTAGATGTGTGTCTAGGGTTTTCTTGAGCCTATTGTGAAAAATCAGCATTGTTTTCCCAATTTTTCTCAATATGTTCATTATTGTTGCATAGGAAAACTACAGTATTAATCCTAAGAGAGGTTTGGTGGAGTTTTTTATGGACTTTTAGGTATAGAGCTGTATTTTCTGGAAACAGGAATAATTTAATTTCTATGTTTCTACTTTTTTCCTTTTATTTCTTTCTCTTGTCTGATTGACATGGCTAGATCTTCCTATATTTTAGGAAGCAAGAGCAGTGAATATAGACACCCTGTTTTGTCCCCAATTTTACAGCAAATGCTTTAGTTTTCCATAAGTCCTGCTGATGTATGTTAAAGATCTGTAGATAGCACTGAGGTATGATTCTTCTATACCTGATTTTACATTAAGTGATGTTGAATTTTTTTGTAAGCTTTCAGTATATTTACTCAGATGATCAAGTAATTTAATATATATGGTAAACTGCATTAATTGATTTGCATTTGCTCAATGGAACTTGCATAATTGGAAATATAACCAGCTTGATTATGTTGTACAATTTTGTCAATGTAATGATGAATGTGATTTATAAGATTTCTTTTTTTTTCTTTTGAATCAAGGTCTTGGTTTGTATTTCAGGTTGGCCCTGAGCTCACTATGTAGCCAGGCAAGCCTTGAACTCAGAAATCTTCCTGCTTCTGCCTCCCCAGTGCTGGGATTACAGGCTTGAGCCACCAAACCGGGCATTTGGGGTATGTGGTACTGATTGTCGGTGGGTATGAGTCACCATTCCCAGTATTGTTGCATGTGGTTACTGGCATTGAACCAGGGACCTTGCACTTGCTAGGCAGGTGATGGAACCACTGAGCTAAATCTCCGTTCCCCTTTAATAATTTTTATTGAGATTTTTTGCATATGTTTTTATAAAACTATTGTTTTATCATTTTTTGTTGTTATTTTGTCCCTATCACTTTTTTCAAAGTTAGTTAATACTTGCTTCATAAAATGGGTTTAGAAGAGTTCCTTCCCATTTCATGGAATAGTTTGAAGAGCACTGGTATTTATTTTTTAAATGTTTGAAATCCACCTGTGATTCTATCCAGTCCTAGGCTTTTCTTTATTGAAAGACATTTTATTTTTAAATATTACTGAGAATATTGCTATTGAACTATTTATGTGTTTTAAACCTTGGTTTAATTTTAATACATCATATGTACCTAGAAATTTGTATATTTTCTTCTGAATTTTCCAATTAATTAGCATATTATTTCCCTTGATATTTTAAAAATTGATTTTATGTCTATTTTATGTACATGTTGTGATCACTATGAACACTCAGAATTTGTATCAATACATGACTTGACTTAATTCTCATTTTTTCCCATTCCCCTGCTATCCCAAATCCCCCAACCCTATATACATAGGCTGTTTTCTTTTTTTTAATCAATTTTTTTTCTTTCTCTTCTTACCTCTACCCCCCTTTTCCTTTGAATATTTTCTTACTATTCCACAAAACCTATCGTACATTTTAGAACTCATTTACACTTTCACTTCCTCATACCAGAGAAAAGGTATGGTATTTATATTTCTGTGTACTATTTATTTCACTTATGAGTATGTCCTTAAAATATATCCATTTGAGTATAAAGGACTCAAATTTATCATTCTTTATGTTAGAATAATACTCCATTTTACTAAACAACAACAACAACAACAACAAAAACACGTCTTCTTTATCTAGTCTCCAGTTGATGGGCATTTGGTTTGTTTCCAAGATTTGGCTATCACAAACTGAGCTCTTATGAACATGAGTATATACATGTCACTGTGATACAAATCTTGTAATTCTTTCATGTATATCCTTAGAAAGGAAATAGCAGGGTCAAATGGGACCTCTAATCCTAGACTTTGAAGAACCTCCACACTGATCTCCACAGTGGTTGCATGAGTCTACATTCCCGCCAATAGTGAAGAGGTTTTCCTTCCTCCTCGCATCCTCACCAGCATTTGTTCTTGGTGATTTTTGTGATAGCAGCCATTCTTTTGGAGTTATATTTTTAAATAATGCTCTAAATTTCATGATATCTGTTGTAGTTTTATTTTCTTCTTCTTTCTTTTTTTGGTTGATTTTTCCAAGGGTTTGTCAATTCTATTTGTATTTTCAAAGATAGTACATTTCCCCTACCTCTGTTTTTCCTTCTCCTCAAAGTTTGGGCTGGTTAGGGCATTTGTGACTCTATATAAATGGTGGGGGTTTATTTTCTATGCTGTGAAAATACAACTGGCATTTTGATAGCTTTTATTTTTATTTATTGAATCCATTGAGATCTTTTGTATTATATGGCTTTTTTTTTTTTTTTTTTTTTTTGAGAAAGGGTCTTGCTTTGTAGTTCAGGCTGGGCCTGAGCTCACTATGTAGCCCAGGCAAATCTCAAATTCAGCAATCCTCTGCCTATGCCTCCTGAGTGCTGGGATTACAGGCATGAGCCACCACACCCAGCTGTATGATTTTTAAAAACATTAGTTTTCCAATCCGCAAACATAGGTTATTGTCATTATTTTCTTCAGTTCGTTTTATCAGTGCTTTACAGCATTCAGCATTCAGGTTTTTCACCTCCTTGGGTAAATTAATTTTAATTTTGTTTTTTTTTTGTAGATATTAGTGGTAATTTTTCCTTGATTTTTATTTTGCATTGTTTAGTATTCATGTATAAAAATGTCACTGATCTTTTTGTGTCGATTTTGCATCCTATGAATGTAGTGACTTTATTACTTTAAGTTCTTGTGGTTCTTTAGGGTTTTCTGTATATAAGATCGTGTTGTTAGCCAACAGGGCCAGATCTATTTCTTTCTATCCTATTTAAAAATCTTCCATTCTCTTCTTTTTTTTTTCTTTTTTTTGAGACAGGGTCTTGCTTTGTAGTTCAGGCTGGCCCTGAGCTCACTATGTAGCCCAGGCAAGCCTGGAACTCAGCAGTCCTCCTGTCTCTGCCTCCCCAGTGTTGGGATTACAGGTGTGAGCCACCACGCCTGGCACTGTGGTATGTGGTATTGATGGCTGGTGGGTGTGAGTCACCACGCCCAGCATTGTATGTGGTTACCGGGATCAAACTCAGGACCTTGTGCTTGCAAGGCAGGCGCTGGAACCACTGAGCTAAATCTCCGGCCCCATTCCCTTCTTTTTTAATTTGCTCTGAATAGGAATTCCATATGTTGAAAATAAATGGTAGAAGTGAGCAACTATGTCTTTTTATATTTAAAAAAAAATCTTCAAGTTTTCCTCATTGAGTATGATATTTGCTGTAGATTTGTCATGGAAGCCTTTTATTGTATTGGTACATTTCTTCTATATCTTTTGTTTATTGAGAGCATTGTTAATCATGAAAAGATGTCAGATTTTCAAAATATATTTTTGAACATGCTGAGTATTTTTCTTCACTAGTATATATTTACAATACATAATAACTAAATTAATTTTGAGGTTCATATCCTTTATTCTTAATGTGATAGACTATAGACTTGTGCATGTTGAATCATCCTTGCATTCTAGAGATAAATTCCATTTGACCATGTTGGGTCTCAGTTTGTTAGGATTCCACTGTTTTCAATTTCTTGGAGGAAACGATGAATGATTGGTATTATGTTCTTAAATATAGCCTTCTCTAGCTAAGTTTTAGGTCCTAGGCTTTGATCATTTTTTCCTTGATTCTGTCTCCTCCTCCTCCTCCTCTTCCTCCTCCTCCTCCTCCTCCTTCTTCTTCTTCTTTGGTTTATTGACTTT